>AYEL01069448.1:0-25861 GCA_000484575.1 Olivierus martensii
AATTCAAATAATATTTACTTAATTTTAATTTTTATAAATTATTTTTAAAAATTTAAATTGTTTTATATTTCAGTTTTTAAACATTGTTACTTATTTTTTTTTATTAATAGATAATTTAGAACTTATATATTTTTAGCGACTTTGATGTATATCTGGCAATTCAGTAAATTATAAAAATTATTGTGTGTTTATAATAAATTATAAAAAATCGATATTAAAACTAAATTAAATTATTTCTTGTGAAAGAAAATCCTGATGTCACTTCTCATAGAATTTCTGTATATAGGCAGAATATATACGTATTCTAAGTATTTTATACATGCTGTTTAAACATATACTATGTATATATTGCACGAATAAATGTTGCTATTGCTATAAGGAGGCTGAATAATTATTTTTAAATTAATGATATATTGTATATTTAAAATATTATAGTATGAATTCTATTATACCAGCGAATGAATGCTTTTTATATACGTTATATGATAGAGAAGATTAAAAAAAATTATATACGCTTTTACATTTTATAACATTTTCTTTTAATATTTTTCTGAATGCATAAATGGCAAAATATAACAGTAGTTTAAGTAAAGTGGATGGAGAAACGAAAAATTTGCTTTCCGTTTATAACGGTATTTTAAATATTAAGCAGGTGTATCGAAGCAGGTGTTTCCGACCAAAAATTTCGACCAATCACGTTTTCTATTTGTTAACGACGTCATGACTATTTGGTTGTAGAAGAAGACATTTGGGTCAGTTTTGTGTTTAATGAGAATCGAAGGGAGAAACTAGGTTAGAAAAAATCATTTCCACTATTCAAAGTAATTTTTAGAGATAGAAAGAGAGGAAATCTTAATTTATTATAAACAGATGTTTACCGTTATAGATGGAGAAATATTATTTTCTTCTGTGGTGCATAACATTACAGAACGAGTTAAATCAAAACCGCAAAAAAAATTCTTTAAAAAATAGTAAATGATTGAGTAAAAATTCTGTTTGATGAATAAGAATTTTAAAAATCATCATTTTATTATATAAACCTACTTTTAGATATTAAACTGTAAAAATTGAGCATAAACTTTGAGTAAAAATTAACTTCTGTTATACCAGTTAGTATAAAGTTATAAAGATCATATTGAGAAAAATAGAAGGATTTTAAACACAGTACATAATAAAACTCTATAAAATTCTTTAAATTATGCTAACAACTTATAAAACATATTTTAGATCTGATTAAACAGCGTTGACGCTTCAATATAGATCTAGTATCATCTAACTATTAGTCGGTAGTTCGTATATTAAGTTTTATTCTAAGATAGAACTAGGACTTTTATTAAACTATGTCAAAAAACAGCGTATCATTGATTTTACCACGGTTTTGTGTTTTGCATAATCATTATTTCGTTGCATAATCATTATTTAAACTATCAGCCATAATGCTTTTTTTATAAAAATAGATATAAGATTAATCAGAATTTATCACGAAAATATGGATATTAATTTATAATAATTTTAACAAGTTACTTTTGAATAATTTATGATGCTAAATAATAAAATAACTAAGCATTTTAAATTAATTTTTACTCGATTTTCTGTTAGAGAGAACGAATTGCGGTAGGTTATTATAGTATAAATAATTGAATTATTAGGAAGAAGGAATATCGAACGGATAAATATTAACTATACTCCCTTGTATAGATCCAAAAGAGGAGAATTTTAGTTGCATTAAAAGAGTATTTTAAATTCACTTTTGGGTCGTTTATATTAAGAACACACATAAATGTTTTTAGGACAATTTCTAGTCGGACAGGCAAAGTCGAGATCCTCCCATTAGTTTTATCAGTTCACCTAGGGCTTCAGACAAAGCGGTCCCAAACCGTTGAAATGTTTCCACCTGCTTCTTTCCATTCAAACACACACCTGCTCGGAATCGTAGCATCAATCACTTAGAAAGATTTGATGCCTCCTGGCCGTTATCCACTATAACGGTTCTGCAACTTTGATTTTTTATATCACGTTATAAACACTATTATAACTAGTTCACTCAATTTAAACCGGTTCCTTAAGAGGAATGGGATGATCATCTTTAAACCATTACAGTCACTAAAGTGATAATGCGCTAAATTAAGCACTCACCTCTCTAACAGGTGATAACTATCCAACAACACTTTCTCAACCTATACTAATCCTCATTTTTATCATCCTCATCGAGCGTACCGCATCCAAGCACTGACTGTAGCAAAGAGGTTTCACCAACTAGTCTGGGTCGCCCTATGACTATCCACTACTGAAATCCAGGTCAGAACCAGAGCTTGGGAGATTTGACCTACCTGCCTAGCGATGGAGACGACAGGGCCCGAGGCATCGCTCACCCTTGTCACAGGAAGTCAACCACATGCGTCACTTTCATCTCTCACCTGCACTATTCATGTTACCTGAATTTGGCGAGAGTTTTTCTCCCTTTTTTTTAACTCCATTCTTCCTTTTTAAACCGTTCGAAAAAAATGGCTAAAAATAAAAACGTTCCTCTAAATAATGAAAGAAGCAGTTAGTGGCCCTCCCAAGTCACGTCAGAGGGATGGTATAGCAGTAGTGTGCCCAATTATGGTGACCGCAGATAATTATGTAGCATCTTCCTTAACGGAATAGAAATGGGAGAACGTATCATTAGGTTTATAAATCAAAGGTATTGTGATGCTTAAACGACCTGTTGTAATTAAATTGTGGTAAAGTACTGGGTTGTTTTCTTCGACCCTACAAGATATTCTTTGTTTTCTTATTCTGAACATGTTCGGGATTTTTCTATCACATATATTCTTTTAATATTCTTCCGTTTTAACTCGAAAGGATATCTGTTAGTGGTCAGTCACATAGGTTTTCGTGTCTATTGAAGGTGGACCTAAATGAATCGTGAAGTGAATGTCTATTGAGGTCATAGATGACTTACTCTGCTAGTTAGCAAACAATAGAGACGAATAGATAAACCCAATGAAGAAACAAAGAATGATAAACTTATTTTAATAAGCTGTTAAATGAAATAACTATATTAATGCTTAATAGAATATATTCTTATATATAAATTCGATAATTGATATATATATATATATTCTTAAACGAGATATTAAATTGCAACAATCTATACATATTGAAACACATTCAATAAAAGAATATTCTTTGTACATTGTTCAATGCCATAAGCGTATAAGTGAAACGAAATTTCATAATTTTCTAGAAATTAAAATTATTTTATTACTATTATTCTTCAGTATATATATATCGCTTATTGTATAACTCTTCGAACTTCATAAAGCGGCGAAGAAATTTAATATCCGACAAACTTTGAAACTATATCTAGAACGAGAAAGGATAAATATATATCGCTTATTGTATAACTCTTCGAACTTCATAAAGCGAAGAAATTTAATATCCGACAAACTTTGAAACTATATCTAGAACGAGAAAGGATAAAAATCACAAAACAATTTTCGCATTTAAAAAAAATGCAAAGATGGTAATATAAATAAAAAGAAAAATAATTAAAATTTGATTCTTTGTATTTACTATATTTTAATATCATCCGAAAAAAATTCAATTAAATTTTTAACTTATTTATTAAAGAGTTTATGTAACGTTAACATTAATCACGCTTATTGTATAATATTAAAATTTTAATTACGCGAGGGAGAGTCGACATTATACAAATTATTATTTCTGTTTTGCATAATTAATTATTAACAATTGATGATATATTTTTCATTATTATTATTATTATTATGGAAGAGGAGCAAGCCCGAATTATTTAATTAGAATTGGATCTACCAGAAGATCCGTAACAGGATTTATAAGAGATAGGACATGAGGCTAATCAGTATTGTGTTTCCGCCCCCTAGTTATGAGGGTCAGTTCTTCATTTATTTGTGTCACTAGGATTGTCTTGGAGACAACACTCTTCATTTTAACAATGGCTCTCTTTCCTTTCGCCCACATAATATGCCGTATGTAACGTACGACCTTTTGGTGCAAGAAATTGAAAGTTCTATTGTTTCATATTAAAAAAAAAAATGTTGCAAAACTTATAATGGAAAAACTTGCATTAGATTTTTTCGAGTAAAAATAAAATAAAAAAATACGTATATAAAAATTGCAAATCGCAGTTGCTGCGTGAAAACAAGAAGCGAAGGGAATTATCTCGAAGAGATCATGCTCCAATAAGCCAAGATTAGGAATGATGCTTGAAGAGAGAGAGGACAGAAGACAATTTCTAGATTATTCCCGTTTAATGTCATGAAAGTTGTAATTGAATTTGTTATTCCAGCGAATTGTTAAGTTACCGGGACATAAATCAATGGAGAAAACGAGATCATAAAATAGTAAAACTACTATATGAACAAATTCAGTTGTATGTCCGTTGCTTCTAACTGCATATTCAATTGGTGACAAGGTCGATTGACCAAGCGTGGACAGATATTATTTTATTTGCTAGGATATTTGTCATTTGTCTATTGGGAGCGGAAAGAAAAACTTTTTTCTTTACATTTACGAGTTTAAATCGTATATTTAACCATATTTTTCGATTTAGAAAAAAAAAACCAATACGTACGTTTCATAATTTGTTATAGACTTAGAGACCGTACATAACAATTATTAACTGCGTATGGAACGTCTTTAAAAACACCTTGACACATAAAAGTTAACAGGAGAGAGAATTTCCAAATTCTCGATGAGGCATAAGTATTTTAAAATTAAACGAGGGAAGAACCAATGATACATTCGACTGTCTGAGAATACGAAGAATGGTTGCGTGAAAAATTACCGGAAATGACGTACAAAGTACTGTTACAACGGATGGAGAAACACCGACTTAGCGTTTTCCGAAGGATAATAGATGCAGGGGAATCTTGCATGTAAAATGCAACCTTACTAGATTAAACTCTGCCGATAACAATAAAATACAGATTTTTTTTTCCTCCTTTCTACCACAGAAAAAAAAATTGTCCAGGATATGTTCTTTCTAAACTTAATTTATGGTTCGACTTTCACCAAATCCAACCTTTTTGTTATTTAATTATAAGGATACGCCAGTTGATTGATGAGAAGTAAAATTTATATACGACTAGACGACACTAGATATATTATTTTTATATATATATATATTTATATATTTATTTATGTATGTATAATATAAACCCTATTAAAAGATATAAATTAAGTTATAAAAACGACTCTGTAGGAAGTGCTGTGATCAGATGCATACAGCGGTGCAGACAGGTTAAATTTTCCCACACTGTTATCTTAGTTTATAGCGTTCGGTGCAAAGAATTGCATGGATATCCTCGGGCTAACATTGAGTAAATATAGGTCTTTCTTATGTTCCTCCATTACGATTTATGCGGTCGACCAAACAATGATATTAAAAGACGAGTTCAAAAACAAATAGACTCGAGTTCAACGTTTTAAAATAACATTTAAAAAATGGAAAAATAGTTCGTTAAAATATATTAATATCACAGTTAAAAATAATTAAATGCAAACAAACGATCGATCTTCATCTAAAGAAAATCGATAAAAAAAAACTCGATTAAGTAACCTGTGTTAAAATCGATTAACTTGTTTCTATCTGATAATTTAGATGTTGTAATAACTAGTACACGTTTTTTTTTCCTTCTTCTTTCTAAATCAACGTCGAGTTTCGGATTTTATCATTCAAAGAATATTTTTATATCGGTCCAGTCTGTGCATTAATAATTTATTATTCTGTAATAACATATCTTTGATCGTCATACACAATTCATTCGTATTTTCCGAGCCGGTTGGTCAACAATACGTGTTTTTCAGGAATTGTTTAAACGATTCAGATAATAAATGACTTTAAAAAGATCATGAAGAGCCAAATGGGTCAAGGAAAAAACATTTTTGTGATTTGTTACAGTTTCAAAGATTCACGTAATTAATTTTTACTCCAAAATAATATTTTTCACAGGAATATTTTTCTATACCTTAATCTTCTTTCGAAAAACATATTTATATCGGATAGTCATAAATGGTAAAAATAGATACTGATAATGTACTCTTGTACCTATTATTATGTGTTTAGATATTTTACATTATGTATTACTATATATAGTATTGAAATCTTAAGTAAGTTCAACCTTGGGTTTTCTCAAGGGCTCTAACATATATATATATATATATTTTTTTTTTTGCTTTGGGAGTTATGAGATTGTCTTGCTTGCCTTGCCTGAAGATAAAGTGCACCTTGATTTGCTCCACATAAAATTCTTTCAGAATATTTTTTATAGCAGAAAGTATTTTCATATTAAATAACTTTATGTAACGTTTCATTAATTAAACGCATTTTTTAAATTATTTTTTTTTATTATAAATCCAACACTTTGTTCGTTTATTAACTGAGATAAACATCATTATATATTCATCCTGTGTAACTCGTAAATTCATTAATTTTACATTCCATCTAAGAAACTTGCAAATTTGTATTTAAAAAAAATCTAAAACAGATTTTTCGACTCTTCGAAGAGTTACAATGTATTTATCGAAGAAGATATACACGTTTCTTCATTAATTTCAAAATGCATTTTTCTTTTTTTTTCAACTTACCGAGCACCCAAAACTAATTGGGTGGCTAGACCCACTTGACTGCTGACAACCTCCTTTAGACAAGATTAGAGAACTGAAGACAGACAATTTGTGACATGTTGCACACAAACCTGTCATAACAGATATCTACTTTTTTTTTCTTTTTGCCAGTTTAACAAGTACTATCGTCTTATGTACCCATTAAACCGGCTCATAATTGGTTTATGCACATGTTTTAATTATTCGATAAATTTTAATACAATTAATCAACATCGTTTTTAAACGAAATCCCACTGCCATAGATTCTAATTTGCATATAGATTATTTATTAAGGAACGTAACCTATCAGCGCATTCATTTGTGCGGCATAAAACATTGTTTAACAATAAAAAAAAAGAGAATAATAATAATAAAGCATTCCATCACGAATTAGACTAGATATTGTTTATATAGGTCTTATAGGTTGTTTCAATTAAATGAATTTCGCGTCTTTCTTCTCTAATGGAATCCCTTTATCCAGGTCATACATCTCATTTCTTCTTCAACAAATACTTAAAATATTTCGCAATCTTCTCAAACGAAAACTAAACAGAGAGGAAATGTAACAAAACATCATAAAGATGACTTTTGTATTAAAGATCGAGGACATTCTTCAGGGCGACGAAGATCACTCATTTTTTTCCTTTTTTTAACTCGGTATACTTGAAATAAAATGACAGAATGGTAAGTTTTATCCGTATATCCCACGACAGGAACGTGACAACAACCTAGTTATCATGTTTTCAGTGACTGACTAATAACATACAATCAGTCTTAATGGAAGGTGACCAACTAAAGAGAACAATGCCGATTCTGCATCCTACTGTTTTGAATTGGACGATGGAGGATGATATCACTCGATGGTTTCAGGCCATGTGTTTGTCTTTTATAATCACATAGTGCAGAATAAGGCATAGTTCTGTAAAATGTCAAATGTGGTGCGAGTTAGATAATTGAAGTGTAAAAATTCGCATCCTTCAGGCATTGGAATGAGGCCTGCGACACCTTTTTTTACCTGTCTACTTTCTTACATGCATAGAGAAAAATTTTTTTTAAATGTATTTTTTACAAGTAAAACAATTAATGATTGCATTTTTAACATTTAAAATTTTTATTTCCTAATGATTTTTTGTAATTTTAAATTGCAAAAAATGCAATCATCAGAAATCAAATTTTAAATCACAAAAATGGAATCAAAAAATCCAATTTTGATTTTATTATGATTGCATTTTTGTAATATAAATTTTTATTTGTAATTTTAAATTGCAAAATTGCAATCATCAGAAATCAAATTTTAAATTACAAAAATGCAATCAAAAAATCCAATTTTGATTTTATTATGATTGCATTTTTGTAATATAAATTTTTATTTAAAATTAATCTTTAAAATTTATAAGGAAAAAATAAGCAAAAAAAAAAAATTAATAAATTAAATATTTATTACAAAACGTTGAAAATAAATATATTTGTTTGCTTCCAATTTTGAAACTAGTTTAGTTTATCCTTCGTAATTCGAACTTTCTACATTTTTCGGTTCACATAAATACTGAAGATGACATGTGTCTTAGTAAATAAAATTATTATTCAATACTATGTGTGTCTGTGTGTATGTATCATTGCAAAATTCAAATATAGTATATACTGTATATATATAAAATCCAGTCTTTTGGGAAATCTTTACTTTTTTGTGGCAGTTAATCCAGTTTGTACTATTCCAGTTTAGGGAAAATAATGTTTTGACCTAAAATTCTTCAGAAAAAAAAAATCACGTTCATCACTTTCTAAATATTAAAATTTATAATAAATTTTTTTAATTTTTATGCGAGAAATATAATTCAGAACTCGCAATTTATGTAGGAGTTTCATTAAAAATGGTATCGAATTTAATTAGAAGAAACACAATATTAATGAATTTTCGAGTGAAATTTTGATTAAAAAAGAATTAATTTAATTTTATATTTATTAGAAAGAGATAGCAAGCTGATAAAATTAACTAAACTAGCATACAATTATTTTTTATTAAATACCTAAATGTATTTTTTTTTCGTATGAGTCTTTACGTATTCCTGACATGATACCAATCAAGAGAGACTATGTGGCAATATAAAACACTTTTTTTTCTGGCCAATCCGGGTAAATAATCTGAAGAAGAGCAATGACGTCATGGAATAGGAGGGGCATAGACGATCATCTGTCACCATGAAACGACAGCTTCCATGCGAAGTGATGCATAAGCCATCGGAATGATGCGAAAGTGAGGTCATAAGGTGAAACGCCGGCCACCTCGTCTTTCCCCTATACTTGGAACATATGACAGATGCCAAGTCAAAAAGAGGGCAAAGGTGTACCTATATTCCCTTGCTAGGACGGAAGTGAAGGCACAGGGTAAAAGTCACGTGGTATCTAGTTTTAAGGGCAGAGGTGGCTCTTCACTTTAAGATAAATAACTTTAGATTCATAGCACTGACATTCCTGTATTACCGTTTCGAGAACATCGACTGAATGACAATTCGCTAGGAACAAGGCGATATATTATTTGATAGAATTTAAACTAAATTTTTCTAAACCATTAACATAAAACAAGCACGCGACTATTCTTTTTTTTAATTACGTTCTACTCGCGACTGGTTAGTAAATGCATTAAAGATGGTGGAGTATACAAATTTCGACTTATTTTTGCGCTCCTCTCTGTAAAAAGTATCATAAGATACAGTTAGCCTATATAATTTACCAAATTTTCGCCCATAATGCTATCAAAAAATTTGCATTTAAAACATGCCATAATTATCGATTGCAAAATCCGAATTAAACACTTTAATTATGTTCTCAGGAGGAAATAGCCTTAATAAACGCTTTTAATATTTGTTATGAAGGCCTCAATATAAACTGACATCAATACATCGAAATGGTTCCTTCAAATTGACCTATTTAGATCTATACTTTCCTCTTTTCTCTCTTGAATGCAATTCACTTTTCTTAAGATCCATATCGACGTGCTGCCTAGTTACTCCTAATGTTGTTTATAGCCCCAAGTGGATTATAATTAAGAGTAATCCACTTTTTTATTTAATCTCGTGCCTACGAGCGTAATTAAAAAACAACAAGCAAAACAGATAATTCAAGCTTTTCATGTCACTACGCATTTTTATTCAAGCAGGTCACCAAGCGACATACCATAACCCATCCGCAGAAACTAGAGTTGTCGCCTACACTACATGGTCTCCGAGATCAAACAGGCGGGTGACCCACAGGGAGCATAGGTCACGACCCTGGGCGTGTAATCAGCCTTTCGTCTGTTTATCACGTGCACTCCTTACGACAATGACGTCACAGATAGTCTAATGTCATTGTACTGAACCTTTCTCCATTCCACTTGGGAGGTCAGAATGCTGATTTATATATAACCCACGAAATAAATACATATATTTATAATAATTTAATACATCTTTCAGACCTACTTGCACTGAATTAATTTATAAATAGCCTAACATCGAAATTTAAACATTTAATTAAACTAAATTTCCTTAAGTGAAAACATGAAGACTCTCCCCTTTGCAAAATGATTTTATATCGGTCTAAGTGACATTTTAATGACTTATTTGAACACATAAAACAATATGCATACATAGACCCATACTAAAATTCTCATCTTTCACATGATACAAGTTCTGTAAGTGATTTAATATAAGGAAACGACTCGCACGTAACAACCACCCATAGTGCAACAAATTTTAAAATTTAGAATTTATTCCGAAAAGTTCCATTTGCATATAATTTCAGGGAACGAAACTCCATAAAAATAATAAAGTTTACTAACAGTAGACCTATTATAAAAAGAAGTAAATTGTTTTATTGTTTAGACAATTGTGTAACAGTCTTGCGAGCGCCGGAAGTATCTTATTATGGGTGATTCAAGAAAACAAGAAAAAAGAATATATCGCCTATCTTTGCTTTCGCGTAAAAATAATTACTCGAGTACTAAAATATATAAATTCCAATTTTTTCTCCCCAAACCGTTCAGTTGTTAACGGGCAGTCGGTTAAGCAGTTAAGTAGTAAATTGTTATATTTATTTATGTCTTCGCACTTACAAATCACACCTACTTGATAAATATCATAGACGTGGAATGGTTGTTAAACAATAGACTTACTCATTCATTGGATTTTAACTAAGTGAAGACTCTACAACTTTGTTCCTTTTTTTTGACAATTAATGGCATTTCTCGTAGAACTTAACGCCCATAACTACTGGCATAATATTCACTTACCAGATCTAGTTTTTAGATCTTTTGTTGCATTAACATCATCACTCGTCTATTCAGGAATTTATAATTTTTTTATATTATGGTAATTTTATGTATTTTTTATATAAATAATTTATTTATCTTTGTTTCGTTATTAGACCAAATAGCGGTTGATATAAATTATGAAGACATTAAAATATACGAACTTATATGATGACGTGACATATGAATAAAAGATTAAGAAAGGAAAGAATGACACTAGCGACCTAAGTGTCATCAATGATGGATGTTGTGACACTGCTAGATTTTTTTAGATGATACGTCTCTATGGAAATCAGTGACAACGGTTGATTGGCGTCAACATTTCCATGAAAACAACAACTCTTTTACATATATTCTTACACATACGAGACTGTGCAAGTTGACAAGTTTAGAAAGATATCAAAATTTTAACAATTCATAAATTTCTTCCCCTTTGAGTCATTCTCTTATGCTGAAAAATATGGACAAGTAATGGGTATAAACCACTCCGAGTTTATTAACTTTTAAAAATATTTTTCTAAGAAAAATACGGATAAATTCTTTTAGAGAGATGTATTCTTGGAAAACCGGAATTAACAAAATACATATATACATACTTAGAATATTTACACTTCTATTTAAACAAGGTTACATTATTTGGGACAAATTTCACCATCATCGAAAGGGTGAATCGAAAAAATAATATATGAAGTTGGCAAATATTCCTGGAGTGCTTCCTATTTATGAAGTCAGGGTGTATGTGTGTTATTTCGGCGACTTTACAAAGGTTGTACTATACACGGAAATGGCCAACTAGGTTGCAGAGAGGCGTTCACTTCGATCCACGCCTCTGGAGAGCCAATTCAGCCAAGATGTGTAACACTACACCACCTTTTATTGTACAGTAAAAGACTCCACCAGTTCTTCCTGTCAATTTACAGTCAAGGTCGATCCATAAAAGAAGGATTACTTTTTAACTCCTTAAAACATCCAATTTTTTTTTAACAAATTCGCTTCGCAAAACTTACTTAAAATTCTTTTTTCACTTTTTAATGTTTACAATTACGGCATACGCCTTCTTCTTATTATTTTTTAAAAATTAAAATATTATATGAGCTCATTTTGAGTAGGCTCACATGTCTATCTTTGCATGATGTGTGTGTGTTTATAAAAATAGTTAAGTCATCTTATAAATCGAATTTGCAAATCACGTTAAATAAATACTCCAGTTTTAAACGTGATTCGATTTTTAGAACGTTACAAGAAAAAATTATAACGTTTAGAAATCAGGAAGTTCTTTTAAAGCATAGAAATCTCATTTCGATGTAATTTTTAAAAAGAGTTTAAATATATTCATACGAAACGTCAATAATAATATTTTTTAATGGGGACAATGACGCGTATAAACTACACTTAGACAAACTGACGAACCTTCTTTTCGGTCTTATTTTTTTATATTTTTATTTACAGAAACCAGAATTATATTTACTTTATAACATACCTTTAAACTTTAACTGTTTTAAAGAGCAAAAGGTTAAAAAAATAATAAAAAATTTTGTTAAAAATATAAATTTTTAAACTTAGATCCGACTGAAAACTTTGCCAGTCATTTAATTGCAAATGCGGAAAAGAATAAAAGAAATTCAAAGAATTGTTCTTAATAATAATAATAATAATAATAATAATACAAACGAATTATTTGCAACGTTTGTAATGCAATACAAATCCGTATTATTCAGCAAAACTCTATTTTATATTTTAGAACGTATTTAAAGAAAATTTATGGATTAAAAAATAAAAAAAAAGAACTAAATATTTTATGGCTCTACAGGCTATTCGAAAAATTACGGTATTTCAGAGTTCTATAATATATTTGGTATTCAAACTTAATGCAGAGAAGGAACAATAAACTCCACACCCTGAAAATATGGGTGTCATTTCATAGCTATGCGTGTGGTATACGAATCAACCGATAGCATCTGTGATGCCCAGATAGTAACAATGTTTGCCTTTTGGCGCTCATTTCTCAATATTATTATTCAAAATTCGTATAGTCTTATGGTCACGTTTTGTTCACGTAATATTTCATATTTTTAATCCGTGCATGGTATACATACACGATGGAAAAAACTAAAACTGTGCATAAATTCTTAGAAAATCATTGACATGGCATGTAAAGGTTGCGGGGGTATCCAATATAAAACCGAAAAAGTTCGTTTTTATGCATTTTATTAGCGATTTTTATACGGGTAAACCAAACTAACAGGTTACATAAATTCGAAATATGCTCGAAAATTGACGAATTACATAGTAAACGGTAGATTTTTACAACATTTTTTTGCTTTTTATGTGTGATGATAAAATGAATGATTGCTTTCCTTCACTGATGCTGGCTTACTTCGTATTTCTCCGTGTAATGCAGGAAAGCATCGTCATATTTAATGTTTAAAGTTTGCAAAAAGGTTGTGAATAAATAAAAGAAACATTTTTCACGCTAATTATAAAATTTTTATCAATAAACTTATTAAATAATTATATAAATATATAAAAGAAATTAATCTTGAAAAATTTACTATTCACATGCTAAGTGCTGCTGTATAAACTTTTTAAAAAATTTTTGGCCCCCTATTTGTCTAAAACAGACTAAATTATAGATTTAACTTAAAATTGTGAATCTATTTTTCAAAATTAAGGTTTAAGAATAAAAAACATGTTTTCTAAAATCTCCAAATTCTGTTGGTTCTAACGTAACGTCTAAATTCGGTATAAAAAAACCCAAAATGTAAAATACGCAATGATAAGTTGCAATTTGTCTTATTAACAATTTTTTAGGGTTGTACAAAACTTATAGCCATGCAAATTATTATTATAATGCTAATATCTGCATGACTCAACCTTATGAACTCTCTAGTTTACCGTTTAAAAAACAGTTTCTTTTGTTGCCCTTAATCGGCAATTTTCTTGCAAATTTTTACTGAAAGTATTATTTAAATGTATAATGCAAATGAAACTCCTGCAAACTTATCCGTACTGAAATTTTGCTGTGTTCATATTACATTTGTCTATTCTAGCTAATATTAGCGTGATAATTATGAATGATCCACATGCTAAAGCTATATGTGCTAAAGAATATAATTAGCTAAAAATATGCCAAAATTTACGCGTTTCATCCTTATTTTGTTATAATCTGCATACGATTCAGTTTATTAAGTAGGAAGTGATTAAAACTCCTTTTCCTCAATGCAACAGAGTTATATGCTGCATTTTCACCCATTTTTCTCATAATCCCTATAATTTAAGAGTATTTATTTTCTATAGAATGTGTTGCACCCTATGTATGTGTGATGCAAGAAAATACATTTGAGTTCTGGTCCATTTCGCTAATTCATTGTGATTATTGGATAGACTTTCGTCTTTGGCACGATATCATGAATTTTAAGGAGAAATCTGATGAAAGAAGCCATTCTAAATCAACAAACTGAAAGAGAACCGATAATCCGCCTAATTTACATTAGAATATCTTTAAAGTTTTTAGTTAAGGCCCAAGAAGAAAGAAAATAATCACTGTTAACCTCCCATCCCATTGTAACCTACGACCGCACTTTTAATTAAATTGTACTCAATCTGCATTAAAGCTTACAGTTTTTTTTTATTTTTTTATGATCAACTGTTGTTGTTATAAAGTTAAAATTTCCTTCGCCTAAATACGGATCAGGGTGTCGACAGAGGTGCTTATCCTCGAGGGATTGGGTGAAGTTTAGTGACGTTTTCATGGGCGATGGGCGTTTAAAGTTTGGGCGGAGTATCCGTACAGTGTTACCTCCTATCGAATTAGCCTTTTTGGACTATTTTTAGTTTTAAAGAAAATACACAAAAAAATAAAAAAATAAAAAAAAAATAGAAAAAATATCTGTCAAGATAAATTGGTAGATTAAGCGAATAAAAAATGAAATATCTTACTAACTTTAATTACGAATCGTACTCCATTATCATACGTTCTAGGAAGTTATTAAAAAGAAATCTCTAATTATAGTAAAATTTTCGTTTTTTAACATTAAATCTTCATTTCGAAGCTTGTATCTTACCCTTTAGGTCACGATAACCGTGACACGAGCGTGGTGGAGCCAATATGACGTCATTGCCTCTATTTACAACAACATCCGGTATCACAGCTTAAGCGGAAGTAGTAATTATTGCATTTTAAAAGCTTCACGTAAAGCTTAACATCACGAAAATGGGTAGTGAAAGAAATGACGAATTCAAAATGGAATTTACATTTAGTGGTCAACGGGGCACAAGGTTAAAACGGAACCACGGGCATTCAAAAATGCTATAATATATAAATGGGCGGTAGAATAATAATTTTCTACGTCTTTAATTCTAGTCTTGTAAAGGATCACTAATGAGTTTTTGATGTAAATTAAATTTCTATACGAAAAATAATTAAGTATAATAAATGCAAATGACGTCCTTTTCTTGGATATACTATAGGAAAACAGAAGCGATGTGGCAAACAAATCGCATAAAGGCGTTATTACTACAAATTGTTACTAGAGTACCTAAAAAAACTGAAGTAAATAGAAAATTACGTGGCGTTAAAAATCTAAAAATAAAATAGTTGTAACGATACCCGGACATTGAAGTCTTATTTTTAATCTAAATTGCAGTTCCGTTTATAAAAACGTAGGTGTGAGTTCAGTATCGCATCAACGCAAATTATTTACTGAACTCGACTCTTATCAAGAAATGCTTCAACGTTTTTAGAATGAGGTCATTTGGTCAGCAGGTATGATCTTGAAAGAAAGAATAAATAATAAATAATAATATAAAAATAAAAAAATAAAAAAACTCTTTTCCCTCTCGGAATCTGACAAAATGCCGTTTGACTGATATAATCAAACGACACGTACGAGTTTTAGGTGCTAATTTCCATCCTGTCACGTTTTTCATCCAGTTGGGAAGCCCTAGATCGACTTTTTTCTCTCTTGTGTCATCTTGACCTAGAAAATTCAAAGGACATCGTTGATAAAAGATTATAACTTACGTATACTGTTTGGAAAATACTTTTTTAAAGAGTGATTTGTGGGTGTTTATTTTCGTAAATTGTTTCCGGTACTTGTTGTGGGGTTATTTTCGACCAGAGAGGGGGATTTCCAGCTATTGACAACGAGTGCATGCATGTATATATACAATAATAATTATTTAATCAAACTATGCTCGAAATTTAATAATGTCAAGGCGAATGTAATACAACCTAGATTTTCTTTTCCTGCTTTTTTTTCTTTCTTTCTGTATATACAGATCGATAACGTAACGATTTCTTTCGTAACAAAAAACACGCCATAATTTAATACTGGATTTTAATGAAGCCAAATTTCATAAATTTCCCTCTCTAAAAATATAAAGAATAAATAATGATAAATATATTCATAAACAAAACACGATTTATCAGCAGCAATCGAGTTTTCAACATGAACTAACAGTCATAACGTTAAAAAATTAACTTAAAGCATTGATAATGATACAGAGATGCCGAAGATAAGAGTTCACATAAGTTACTATTGTTTCAATTATATTATTTATTAACTGCAAATTTAGTTTTTTTTCTTTAATTTACTTTAATTTATATTCATTTATAATAAGCAGATATGATTTATTAAACACAGCGTGCGATAACCATCTCTTCGTTTGTACTAGAAATTAATTCGGCTTTTAAAGTAATTTAATTTATTAAAAAGTATATAATAATGAGTAAATCCGATGCAAATATTATGGAAATTTATTCAATAAGTTTAGAATTGATATTTTAAAGGGAAGTTTTCATTTTAATGACATCTTTAGAATGCTAGAGCCGAAGAAATGATATCTCTTCGGATATTATAATGTAATCGTTTTTAATGCTGAAATTGCTAAAATTAATAATTATTTATAGAGAAATTAGTTAAAATTTATTAATTTTTATCTAATTATCTGTAATTATTTGCTGAAGTTTGGTAAAAATTGCGAATTTATCAGCTTCATCGCTATCAATATGAATGGAACGAATGTGGTAATATGTTACTCAATGAAAAAAAATTTTTTTTTTTCTAAATTAAGCAAAAAAAAAAAAAAAAAAAAAAAAAAAAAAAAAAAAAAAAAAAAAAAAAAAAAAAAAAAAAAAAAACACGTAGTTGATGCAAAAGTTAAAATATCATGCTGAATATTTTATAATTTTATATCTATTTTTATTTTTCCCATAAAAAATAAACATAAAAATAGCTGTAAAATTACAAAAAATATGGAAGTATGAAAGAAAATCGTCAATACGAATTAGAGAATTTTGTTCTTATTGCCTTTTTTATTTTTTTTTTAATTTAAATTTATTTATACATAAATTTGTTTTAGTGGCATACTATGTATGATTATAATTTCTTCTAATGGGCATAATAAGATTAAGTAGATTTAAATTGATACCAACTATAAAACACCATTAACTTCCGTGTAAACAGTATACTTTACAATAATAATTATAAATAATATTATAGCATTAAAAATAATTATAATAACCAATTTATAATTTTAAAAATTATAAATCGGTTATTATAATTATTTTTAATGCTATAATATTATTTATAACACATAAAAAAGTTAAAAATAAACAATAAAATTATAAATAATAATAAATAATTAAATAATAAAATTATAATATTTTATGGATGTAATTATTTATAGTCGACGAATAAATTTTATAAATTATACAGTACAACTAACTGTCATAGTTTGCATACACCGTAAAATTAATTTATGTTAAATTTGAGGAACAAAAATTGCTGTATTTTCCAAGGATATAAATATCTCTAATTCTTCTTATAATTTTTTTCTTTAGATCGTAATGATGACGTAAAAACTAATAATAATAATTCTTAGAGTTTGTTTCAAGGATAATATTTTAGAAATCGAAAGTGGATCCTTAAAAATAGGACGTAACTGATTCAATTAGTTTGCTACACGTAGTGTAAATTATGTTCTTGGATAGCGAAGTATAACAGTTTTTGTATACGATAACATTTTAAAATGCACGTATGAGCTCTAAGAAAGTATAAATTTTGATAATTTAACGTGTCCAAATGCAATAAAATATTTTTAATTATTTTACATTTTAGATTTTAAAATTTTACTTGTTTTAATAGAGATATTATATATTTTCGCATTGTGCTACGTAAGGTATCATTTAATGGCATTTTTACTTACAACGCATCATTAAATATTTTATTTATGTATTTCATATTAATTTTTGCTTCATCAGCCTTAATGATGAATCATAATCTGTTTTTATGGACATGAAACACACGCGTGTCCGCATGTTTAACCATTAGATATGAAATGTAGTCTTGCAGAAAAAGATTCCTCTGGTTGTCCACATAAAAATATTTTTTTCGTAATTGAACAGAAGAGGATGATGTATTAGGTCCAAGTCTAAATATCCGGATAGATTTAAACCTGAACTTTAGACCCGAACTATATAGCCTGTTATTATTATCGAGGCAAAGTATTTATTAAATCGGTTTAAAAAATGATTGCACCGACTTGCTCCTTTAGTTCGAAAGGTGTAAATAGTGGGAAAGATGCCAAAGAAAAACAGAAAGATTCCACCTTGGTAACTTAGCCTTGCTCTGAGAGCAAGGTCAGCAATATCACGGCAACACCTTACCTGTGTGCTGTCCCAATTGCATTACGTGTGGGCGGGAAATTTTCAGCTAAAATCGCGTGCACAGCACATCACGTTATTGGCGAATGAAACAAAGCTGTCTGGATTTAGTCAAGAAACACGTGACCGACTCAACGTGATGAGCCAAGTCTCCCCAAAGTCTAAAAATGAGGTCAGGCCAGTTCTTCACCCAAAAATCACAGACCATTTGTATCTAATAAAAGGTCCTTTTATTTTCATTCTGGTTTGAAAATTTGACACAGTTTCCCCTCCTAGTAATTTTCCTGGCGATTTTCTTACTCATACTTGAAGGACTAAGAGTAGTCGAAAATATTTTAATGAATTGTTCATGCCACTCATCGTATAAGTGGTCAGGTGTTATTCTATATCAATAAATAATGGTTATTATTAAAAAAAAGACGAAGATGACATCTGGACCTCGCCCTTTTCAGGGTGTGACTACAGTTGCCAGTTTTTAATATATAAAACTTATCTTTTTCCGGTTCTTATAATTTTATCAACATACCCTATGACCACATTTACTCGCTGCTAATTGCGAGTTTATGTATGGAAATCGATGCAAACAACGACATAATTTTTTTCTTCCCCATCGTAGTCGAGTATTTTTTTCCCTTTAATATGATAAAGACTAAAAAAGTACGTTTATCAATATAATTTATAGTTTACACTTAAAGTCGGCATCCTTTGTAAATTAGAAGACGTATATAAATATTTATCGCCAATCGTGATAATTACAAACTATGCTTTAAAGTCGGAAAAAAGGACTCTAACCTGTCTTGAATTTAGTGTTATAAAATTTATGAGCAGTTTCGACCATGTTTTGTCCTGCCCTAACTACTCACTCATAAATCACACCTGAGGTGTCTGATACTTGTAATTCAGGCATTATTTGCACCTTATTTTCCTCTGTATTTTTTAAGATGTTATGATTACCCACTATTATCTATTAATAGAAAACGTCTCAATAGTTATAAATTGCTCTTTTCTCGTGGCATTGTATACGTATACACAAGCTAGAAAGAAAGAAAAAAAAACAACATTGAGAATTATCTTCCGAGTTATCCAGACGTCAGAACGTTGTAAATGCTGTCCTAGCATCGTAAACAATATGGATCATGTGTTGAGATAAAGAAGCATTCATCGGGTGTGATAATTAATGCAAATAATAAAAAAATGCCATTATTTAAGCTACAGTGCCAAAGTAGAAAGTGAGAATTAAAAAACTGAATGCATGTTGCGTGATAAATTAAACTTTAAGGCGTTTTAGTCTTTGTATAACTCACGCGAAATGCTTCTCAAACATCTACGTGTAACAGATAATCCCATTTAGCCAGAGCATGAAGAATGTTAAAGCCTATGTCACTTTGTATAGATTTTAAGCTGTTTTTTTTCTTCTTCTGTCCAAGGCTGTAAATCTAAAAAGACTGGTAGGTGTGCTTTCTTGAAAGATGGTGGTCATATGTCTTCACCCAATTTTCTTCTTGTCTTCTTGTTCAGTTGCCAGTAAATCATTTACAGCTAAATATACTCCGTTCGAATGGAAGAAGAAGAAAAAAAATTATTGGCATGTGTAATTTATACCGATTTTATGAAGTTATTTTATGACTCCTGCGAGATAAACTGCTTATCTTCCGAACGTTCTCCTTTATATAAACACAAAAACCAAAAGTAGATATAGGAAAAAATGAGCGCATAAAAAAACTGTCAGAGAAACTATCGATTACGATGATAGCAAATCGTCTCAGGAATCGATTATTCGAACGGTTCATCTCCACCCAAATTAAATTCCCTATAAATCAGCATTAAAATATGTAATTTTTGTTGCTAATGATTCCTGCGATAAAAATTAGAGAGCCAAGTAATGCAGAAAGGTATTTTTCTAGGTTTAATAATTCACCTTCTATAACATTATCGTGTAATGAATTTTAAATATCTCGGCCTATTATTATCTTTAGAGGGTGATTTTCTGCATTAAAACGTATTGAATTGTCTTTCGTCTTTTATTCGTCATTCGTTTATTGTTGAAGTAAAGAGATGAAAATGGGACGAAGGAAAAGTCATAAAATGATGCGCTGATTACTTTGTCCTATTAAGAAAGTTTTCATTTCATTTTCAGAAACGCCCAATTCTAAAAGAGGCCACAGGTCAAGCAAGGAAGGTTCGCTACTAACTCCATCAAAATCTTTTAAACAAAATAATAAAATATATATAAAAAAAAGAATATTTGTTTCTTTGTAAATATATATACATAATATGTGAGCCTTACCTTTAATTACACAAATGGAAAAACTGGAAAAAAAAAAATCATTTCTCGAGACCTTAAAAAACAAAAGTTGCCGTACGTTATATGCGTAGGCACAAACATCTGATTCTTAATACGCGTATGCCCACTTGATTACTTTAAATATACATAACATCAGCATAACAACAATAATTATTCTCATTAATAAAGATTGTGATAACGAAATTTATTTATGGAACTATATTCATGAAGACAGATTCATCTATTAATGAAATTCGTGGGAAGTAAAATGATGAAATATAAAAAACTAAATCTTAATGAAATTTAATGATGGTTCCAAGACCTGAGAGATATGAAATGTGGACCTGTTCCCACTTCGAAAGCCATAAAAATAAATGAATAAAATCATGTTTGAGACTTTCTGGGTCCGGACCCAAATTCAAATGGTTCTGCTGATCCTTGTATATCTTGTATATGTGGATTTTTATTCGCTAAAAAATAAGATTATAGAATATAATATCCGATTCATGATGGCGATACGTTCGCTAGATATACTAGAAATTTATCGAAAACTACGATAAAAAATAATGAAATCTATCGCGAGACATGAAGAAGTTTTAATGAAGTGTATTGCTGGAGATTATAGAAACTTAATGAAAATAATGAAATCTATCGCGAGATACGAAAAAATCGTTATGAAATGTATTAGCAGATATGCTAGAAGCGTAATTAAAATAACGAAATCTATCATGAGACATGAAAAAGTCGTTATGAAATGTATTGCTGGAAATAATGGAAACGCAACGAAAATAATGAAACCTAATGATATTTTAGCAATATATTCAATTATATTGCTAGAATAAAAGTATAATTTCGCGAATTTAAATTGTAGGACTTCAAATTCACACAAATTTGATGTTTAAAATATAAATATAAAATTAATTGCGTTCACAAAAACATAAGGAAAATAAATTAAACTATTGATATTAGTAAAGCGATAAGATCTAGCAATGAACTTGGATTAACAAAAATTAAAAAATAATATTTATTATTTATCACGTAATATATAAACCTGAAAAATTATGCTTCTATAATAATTAAATTTATATATATGTTTTTTTGTCGAATAAAGATAAATAATTTGCTTTTATTCGTAACAAAAAATACATATAGGCTATATTTATGACAATATTTTTTTGTCGAAGATAAATAATTTGCTTTTATTCGTAACAAAAAATACATATAGGCTATATTTATGACAATTATTAATAATATTTCACGGTATATGACATTTATAGTATAACTGCACATTTAAGGAAATTTTTTTCTTTGATAGAAGAACGAAAAATTTATCTTCATTCGTTCGAGTTTAAAGATTTTTCTTTATTACCGTGTCAAGAAAACAATCTGGATATATATATAAGTAATGGTTTTAAAAATACTGTTTTCATTCTTCCTTCAAACAATATATCTGTCATAGGAACAGAATAAAATTCGCAACAAACGTCACCGTACACGGAAAATACGTAAAATACTTTTAAAAACAATAAACATTGATCCATATCTTACTTATTTTTATACTGAATAGAATAATATAACGTTAATTATTATTATAGGAAATTTTTGAGAGAAAATATATTTATACAATAATATTAATAATTTTTTTAAAAATTTTTGCGAGAGATGATAGCAAAAATTTGTTTAAAAATATGCGATTTTTTCTGAGATGTTTCGAGCAGCAAAATCGTCTTTATAAGGCTTTTAAAACGCTTTTATTTCTTCAACGTGCCGGTCACAGTCCAGAGATTTTTAAACCTTCGTCGATACAATTCTTCATTATATTAAGAAAAAGGAAATATTATGCAAGGTTAACATAATTTCCCATTGTTTCAGCCAAGCGAAAATATCACCCTACTAGTAATGCTTCAATACAATAATATAACTTTACGCTGCGGTACGTCACAACCAGTGGACTAACACGTGCGTCCTGTTTCCAACTGCAAGATGTAATTAGACGAAGCAGATGCAGTAGTAAATTTGCAGATTTTATGAATGGCAATAAAATACTAAAAAAAATAACTTCGATCATTCATAAAAGTTATGTTTCTACGCCTTTAAAACTGCACAGTCTCTACGGATGTTGCTCTAATCGCTATAGGGATGCGGCTCCAGAAAGATGCTCTCCTATGAGAAGATTTTAATTTACAATTCTTCACCGTTTTCTGTGTTAAAAACTTAATAAATCTTCACTTTATTTGTATTTTTAACTACTTTTCTGACGTTTTAATTCCGTTCTTATTCGGTTAAAATTTTCTGCCCGACTTCCCTCGTTACAATACATAATTTTTCAAGAATATTTCGAAACAATTTCAGGACATGCTGTTACGACATTTAAAATAATTGGTGACATTTTTGTTAAATCCGTATAAAATCTTCGCATGTAAATTTATTAATAAAACTATTTATACTCGAATGTAAATTAATAATAAAACTTCCAAAATATTTACTATTTCTAACAATCAAAACTATTTCCTCTTCTACTATCTTTCGTTACTTATACGCAAAAAAATATAAGTAATATCTCTTCAGCTTTTGTTTCTTAACAGATAAAAAATAATGATATTATTTATCATTTCTTTCTATCTAAAAACAACCTTGAAAAATCAAGGAAACAACAAAAATAAGTCAAGAACAAATGTATAGTAATCATTGGACCGAAACATAGACATGTAAATCAATATCAAAAAAAAAAGAAAGAATAAACGAAAAATCGTTCTTGCAAAATAATGAAATATAAGATACGAACATTTAACATATTTTTCAAAAATTTCAATTAATTTTATTGAAAAATTGAGATTAATATTTTGTTTATTTATTATATACTTTACTAGAAAATTTATTCAACAATGAAAAAATTTCGTCATAATGATGATGATGATGATAGGTTATGAACATAACTAGAGCAAGTAATGATTGTTCTTAAGAAATCGCAAATTAGTTTTGTTTCTTTCTTTCTTTCTGTTTAAAGAACACAAATAACTCTAAATAAAGTTGAAAAAAAATATATATCGATATATTAATTAAAGCAAACTTAAACTGGAAACATAGTTCTCAATGTAGAAGAATTTTATTTTTTCTGTTTTGCGTTATTAAATCAGCATTAAAAATGGAAGAAAACATTTTTGAGTTAATTTTAATCACAATTTTTATCGATTACAAGAAAGAACGTTAAAAAATTAGAAAAAATATATATATCGATATATTAATTAAAGCAAACTTAAACTGGAAACATATAGTTCTCAATGTAGAAGAATTTTATTTTTTTCTGTTTTGCGTTATTAAATCAGCATTAAAAGTGGAAGAAAATATTTTTGAGTTAATTTTAATCACAATTTTTATCGATTACAAGAAAGAACGTTAAAAAATAAATGCATTTTTTTTAATAAAGTAATTTTTCTTTAGATAGGGGAAAACCATCAAGGAAATCGAATGCGGCTTTTATTTTTAATATATATATATATTTTTTCCAACAGCTTGCATTTGAGAAGGAAATTTTTCTCTCTGTACAGACAATTTTATTGGCAGGAATATATTAATATAATATATACTTTTTTATATATATATATTTTTTATTAAGTAAATTGGTGATAATTTTAAATTGATTTATTAGCATTAATAAAAATATTGGAAAACAATGCATTTTGATTTATGTTATAGAAATGGTTAAAAAGTACAACAGATTTTTAAGATTCTACATGTATTTATCCGAAATAATTTTAAAAAATTCTAAAATTAGGCACGAAAAGTGCAAATGGTAAAAGTTTAAAACTACAGTTTGTTTTTAATCACTAAAATTCTATGATTTGGGTGATATTTAAATGCAATCTTTGAAAATTTATAAGGCATGCTTATATGATTGTCACCTATATCAAGATTTTAAATAAATAATAAACCAGGAAGAAAACTTGTTTATAATAATAAAATAATTTTAAAGAGGAATCCCAATGGCTTAAAAGAACAAACATTAAGAAATACTTTTTTGGTCTCAAATGAGACCTATGTTGGCAACATTTATTACTTCCTGACTCGGCAGAGAATGGACTAGATTTGAACGGAAGCACTGATGTTATAATTGCTATCAAAATTTAATTCATGCTAATAAAGCTTAATTTTTTTCAGTTGTAGATTAGCAATTAATTTAAAAAGAAATAGTTTTCTCATCTCAAATGCTAGCCAGACTTCTATACACAAACCATTTTAGTATCTTTTTTTCTTAATTTATATATCTAAAAATCTTTTGATACTTTTCAAATATTTATGTTAAAACAACAAATATGTATTTGTACAAACAGGATTGCAGGCCATTTTGCTCTTGAACTTACTTAAAAATAAGAGAGACTCAATACACTATTATTTTTGTAGAAATGGAAAACATTTCTTTTTGAACTTTTTTGGTCACTAATATGCAAGTATTTTGGGTACAATGTGGAAAAATATTTACTTTGGTCATTCCCAATTGGAATTTATTTAGAAATAATTTTAACAATTGATTATAATTTTTGTTATGAAAATTGTTTAGTTCTCTATCTTTTTTTTACACAATTAAGCTTTGTAAAATTTATTTCTATGCAAATTTGTAACTGCGTAGTTCTTTAATCAATTCAACTAGGCAATTTTTTTTTATATATTTTCTTAGTGTATATGAGTCTCTGTTACAATAAAATCCTATTTTTAATGAATAACATGAAGTGATGTTTAATATGGGAGAATCTCCACCTGCAGTTATTTCTCTTTAAATGCTTATATTTGAGTAATATTAAATTTCTGATGATAGGCACCATTTTTATCGACAGATTGAGTGCTGGTACTACACCAAACACGTGCTATACCAGTAGGCACTGAATGCATTGTTTTAACCACATAAAGCATATCAAGCAACAATCCACATATACATACAACTGAACACAAACACAGTAAGTAGAACTGTAAATACATATGTCACTCCAAACTATCA
>AYEL01069449.1:0-17014 GCA_000484575.1 Olivierus martensii
GAGAAACACTAGTATAACATGAAGTAATACTTTGATCCGTATTTGCTTATTTTTATTTACTTGTAATAAATCCAAATGGAATTCGATTAGTTACAATGAAAACAAAGTTTGAGTTACACGTAAGGGCATAGATTTAAAGACTGTAAGAAAAGTATATTTTAAAAAGTAAGTTTGATTAAAAAATTGAAAAATAAGCAATATTAATTTAATTCTTTAGGACATAATTTATTTTTATTATTTAATCAGGAAAATACAATCTTAAAAATTGTGTTTATAACAAATAGGCTAAATAAAGCGAGCACGAATACAAAGTTATACCAATACAAAATATAATTTAAAATAGATTATACATTTATTTTATTTTCGGGAGATATTGTACAAATTATACAAGTTTATACTTCTCTATAGGAAATTTATAACGGCTGTAAATCTGTAACAGATTTACAATTGTGTGTATTGGATATATGTATATATATATATATATAAAGAAAGAAAAATAATAATAAAAAATATGTTATTCAGTCCAAAACCCATACATCAATTCATTTAGTGATAAAGCCGTCATAAACACGAAATTCACTTTTGCTTTCCTTCATTGGTCACAGAGTAACCAATAGAGAAAGGAGAGAAACAATAAGGTGGTTTTTGAGAGTGGAATGGGTCATGTAGGTTGGTTGCTCGAGGATGCACCTACCTCACGAACTGACAAACTCGGTGTTTTTCTCAACCCTTAGACCTTTAGAGGCCACCAGAAAATTTGACCTTTGACCTATGCACTAAAACAGAACGCAGTAGCCATACAAAAAGATGAGCATACCGAGAGCTGACGTCATTACCGCATATCCAAGGCTTTAATATAACTGGGCCATTTTGCTAGCGGTCTAATAATAATAAAAAAAAACGAGAGTAGGAAAAAAATCTTTAAAAAAAAACACGACAACAACAACATTAAGTGCCGACCTTAGGTCGTGAGCTTAAGTGAAAATTTTGTCTTGGTAATTTCCAATTTTATTACTGGTAATGCGATGTTATACACTATTGTATCAAGGGGTCCGGGACACATTAGTTGTCGAAATTCGTGATGTTCAAAGGTCGACCTGTTTTCATCGTAGTACGTGTCTGATCGTTTCGTTTTAAAAAAATGATTGTTTTTCTTTCCATTGAATACTTTGAATGGGTTAAGAATTAAACGGTCGACCTACTGCACTTTTATTTTCTTTGATGACACGAATTTAGTTCAACAGCAAATTCGTCATCTGGACTAACATAATTTTCTTTTTATTACTATTGTATTCTACCAATTATAAATGCATTTATTACTATTATTACCATTTATACAGCCTTTTTTTTCTTAAAAGAATTTTCACATATATATATATAAATTTCTAAATTCGTTTTTTGACCATGTCAAACACAACAGTCCTACATATTCACCAGTTATATAATTTATATTAAAAAAAAAAAAAAAATAGGAATTTATACTAGTATGCGATAGGCATAACTTATGTCCTGTTTTACTTTCGTGCCTGCTCTATATATTATGCATTAGCTGGAGCATAACGAAATTAAGCAGAGATGGAACAAATTTATATGTCAAGATCTTAATGGAATCAAAATGCATAATTTCGAGAAAATATAAATGATTTTTGGCACAGAATCGTACGGATAACGTCAGTTGGAAAAATAAAAAAAATGCATATTTATCAACATGTCTACCTTTTTCCTCAATTCACCATCGATTTTTATTGTTTTAAAGTCGATAATTTTTGATACCAGGCAAAAATCCGGATAAATTTCTTGAGATAACGTTTGGATGAGTTCCAAAGATTTTTTATTTTTTTCTGATTAAAGCTTAAAAATATATCCAATCGTGATCACACATGACCTAAAAATAATATTAAGCATTGCTAAATCACTGTAATCAATACGAGCGTGCCTCATATACAAGTATTGCATCAATCTGACGCTCGCATATCGCATGCCCGTCTCTTGCGGGTCCTATATCTTCAAAAATAAACAAGTATTGCTAAATCATTGTAATCAATACGAGCGTGCCTCATATACAAGTATTGCATCAACCTGACGCTCGCATATCGCATGCCCGTCTCTTGCGGGTCCTATATCTTCAAAAATAAACATGCAAGCTCTATATAAACAGAAATATCAGTAAACATATTTATTAAAGCAGCATAACCGTTTGGTTTTGTGTGATATAATCATCATCTATGCCTATAACAATGAAAATTTATCGCTACATCATTTCGTAATGTTCACGCTTACATTACGTGATATATTGAGGATATACTGACTTATCACAGTTGATTGTATCCGAAAAAATATGCAACACTTTATTAAATATGTAAATTAATATATTTTTATTAAGTTATTGCAAAAGTAACTTTAGCTCCGACCATAGATCCGTAGCCATTGTTTCAATTAGATTAATAATAATAAAGAAAAAGATAGACCTAGATATTCACTTTATTTATATAAATATTATTCATCCGTGATTAAAAAATAACGTTCCATAAACACAATATTATAATTTCATAAGGTTTACCATGCAACTGGACAAACATATTTCTAAATTTTCTATCTATACAACCGAATGGTTATACCAACAATAAAGTATTGTTTTAAATTATTGAACTGACCTGTTGTTGTATAAAGTGATTTTTGCTTATACTTTCATATCAAGGTTTCGCATGTATATTATATATATGTATCATTGGTCGAGTTAATATAACCTTGCTAGATGACGTAAATATCATTTAAAGTCATTGTTTGGTTCGGATAATGTTAGTCAGCTACCGGTATATAAATTTATAAACTGCGGTATTTAAATGCACTTAACAGACTGGTATCGAGTACCAGAATGAGTTTCATAATTCTTAAAGTTCTGTAATTGCTTACGAGTTCGTGCAATAATATTATTAAAGCAAATTTTAAATTTATTATCCAGGGTTTAGAAGCATAATAGAACAGTTTAATTGAGGAAAAATAATGAATATTTTTTAAAGAATAAATTAAACCCTTTCGTGACGAATTTAAGTCGATCTCATTTAATTTTATTGACGAACGTTTCCTTAATTAATTTAATTCGAAGGCATTAAATTTCGTTATCTCCTTTATCCTTTTTTTTAAACATTATTTTCTTATTTTCCTTTCTGACAATTAAAAGATTAGAGAAAAAGTCGTGTTTAAGATGGAGAAATAATGAATGTCTTCTGAAAAATATTCTTCAGTTAGACGAGGAAAATTGTTATAAACTATTTTTCTTTAAATTTAATTGCAAACAAGTTTTATACATTGCTCAATTTTACTATTAAATATAATATAATAAATAATGAAATTTTATGTAAACAATTTCGTAAGCGCCAATATTATACTATAAAAGCTGTTTATAGAAAAAGGACTGTGTAGGCTTATAACATCTTAATATATTTTTTAAAATTATTTTTATATCTGATAATAGTCAATATTTTGTATATAATTTAATTAAAAGATATACAGGCATCATACATGACTGTAGTTGGTAAAGTTTGATAAACGTATATAGTGATGTGTCGCTCCAAACATGTTTTAATTTTATCTCTCTATCTGATTTATCGTTTTTGGTAAATATAAAAAATTGCTACTCTTCAAATAATCTCAAAATTAACATCAGTTATCGCTGTAGACACACTTACATTATTTAGTATTTAACGTGAACTGTAATATTTATAGATAAATGGCCTTATTCTGGGAGGCAGTTAGACTAGTAAAAGTTTTCTTGTTTCTTTTTTTCCAGTTTAAACATTCGTTTTTCCAATCAAGCAAATGCAAATCAACCGATTAATCTCTATTTGCATAACAGTAAACTGGGTACTGTTTCTAATAGATTTTGTCACACCCCAGTTGGTATATATAGCTGCTGCAAAGTGGATAAACAAGATTTTCTTTTGATGTAGTCCTGCTCACCTTTTTTTTTCTTCTTTCTGTTTTTCGTTATGTGGCAATTCGTTCTTTAAAACCCTTTCATTAATAAACCTCCTGTCTTTGGAACGAATAAATTAAATTATACAGCTTTCCTGCTTATTTAAAAGACGTCTAAATGCACTTTTAAGCGAAATTTATAACGGAAAAAAGTCACTGCACTCATAAAAATCTCCATTTAAGGGTAACCTTTAACAGTATTCATAAATATATTAACCTAGCTAGTTATTTAAAAAAATATATATATATAAAAATAAAAGGTAAGCTTTACTTTCTACAATTGCCAAATGTTCCGTCACGATCTGTGTAAAAATTCAGAAGGGGGAAAAGTGCACTAAAGAAAACTTCCTGCTTTTGTAACTGGCCGTTTCTGAATACTGACTCGTTGACCTTAATTAAGTCCTGTGTCTTGAAGGATGATCCGAATTAGCTAAAAGGTTAACAATGGCAAATTAAGTTTCTTAGCTTGGGGCTAAAGACTAGATCTGATTGAGGACGTTAGGCGTAGGATGTAAATATATAAAAGTGCACAGGCATCTCTGCTTGGATAAATAATAAGATACCTGGCAATTCTACCGTCTTACAAAGACCTTCCTTCTTCAAAGACATATCAAATAATACTGCACGCTTATCTCTTCTAAAACCCCTTTTCTTCCCTATTATTTGCATTATTTAACATAAAATAAAATGCTTTTAAATCTCGTAACTTTTATTTTGTATGAATTTATTAGAGGAGAATTCAAATAATGAAAACTAGTTTCAAGTTTATAGGAAACTATAAAGAATCTTTTTTTTACAAATTTAAGATATAGTGGTGATAAAATTAGTAAAATTTTCCAGATTTACATTGTAAGTTGTTACTTTGTTATTATTTTTTAAATAGTTATCGCATGCAGATTTTCTTATAACAGTTAACTGCATAAGGGTTGCAATGTTAGTGACCGACTCCATTATTTACGATTTTTCTACTTAATACTTGAGTAATTTATATTCAGGTAGTACTAATAGACGACTCTTATGGTTCATAAACTGTTCTGTATAAGAAATACGATTGCTTTAATCTCAGTTTGGGCGACGAAAGAATATTTAAAGCGATAACAAGCACCACCCATTGAGAGGGTTCAGGAAACTTGGCGATTGAATTGAAAAATTATTAAAGGATGTAAAAGTTGCTAAGTAAATTACACGATCCTGATGTATGAATTAAATTTTCGAATGTTTATAGGTATCAAGAGTGATTTTTGGGTTAGACAGAACGGTAATTAAAGTGTCTCTTCTGCATTATAAATTCCTGTCAATAGAGTAAAAATGGGACGTTAACCTTTGCATAATTGGAGGTGTTAAACTTCTTTCCTTTGAGGTATTCCGATGTTGAAAAATCCAGATCTTAAAAGTGTTGGCGAGAAACCAATATTTGTCTATTTAAATAACCCATTTCTTAAAAAAAAAATAAAATAAAAATAGTGGCGAGGTTATTGTCCTTATTTTTGCCAAAGGCAAACATACCCGTGTCTAACGCACCCAAAAATGTTTCAAGGGACAATTTGTGTTGCAATTATATAAAGATACTTAGGTTTTACTAGATAGAAAAAGAAGAAAAAAAAATATTAAAGTATACAAGACGGGTATGAAGACGGTATCGTGGCACCTGCAACTTTGTCCAATGACTGAAGGGAAAAAAAGACACCCTACTGGTCGAAAGAAGACAAGACATTGTCAAAATAGATCTGGGTCGGCCGTCTAAACTGTGGGGGAGTTTTACCATTAAGTAAGCAAGCCACGGAGGGTGCATCAACAATACAAGACGAGACAAAGCCACAGGGTCAAATCTACACGAGGTCGTAGGTCAAGGAAAGGAAGTTCGCGACCCCATAAAATGGGATGTAGGCCCCCAGGAAGTTCCTCACGCTGTGCCCAAGGAGAATTATCTTTGGTGATAGATGTTTCTACGTTGGAGATACCAGAGCATCCTGAAGTTTGTATTGCTTCACAGTCATTCGTCATTTGACTTGCAATTCTAGATTTTTTATTCTATATTATTCTGTTATAGAATAATATATGTCATGAAACCAGTTTATTTATATCACGCGTGATGAATACTTTATCAAAATAATGCTAATAAAAAGGATCTAATAAATATTAAACATAAATTCAAATACATCACCGAGAACAACAATCCTATACATCACTTTTTAATTGCACGAAATATTGCAAGAAAGCATTTAATCCGAATTATTATTTTTCCTTTTCTTCTCTATTATTAATTTTAATATAAAAAAAAGGAAAAAGAGGAACAAAAAAAACGAGAATTTTATTACTTTTATGCAGATTAAATATATCGATTTTCACTCGTACGTAAAAAAAAAATACAATGTGGCAGATAGTTATGTAGTCGAAAAGATATCTATTCAATTTTCAGCAGAGAGTTCAAAGGTTAATCACAGGGAGTCGAACTTCCTCTTTCAAATAATAGAGATCAAATTATTGTTAGTAGCTATCTGGATTTAATGACTTTGATTAGAAAGAAATGATTTATTGTCCAAGTAATAAATTTTAAGTTCTCTAGATCGATTCTAAATTAAACATTTCCGGATAAAATGCAAAATAAAAAAAAAATTCTTTTTTCCCTTTTTGAATATTAAAGTTATTCATACGAAGATAATTATAGTAATTACGCGAAATATTCTTTAAATATAAAAAATATATATCAACCTACACACACATATCTTATATAGTATATAAATGTTAATATTACCATTGCGATTATCTCCGGGCCGGAACGAATTATGATAAAAGAAGATAATTTTTTAGCAGAATAGAAGAAGATACGCTGATGATGCAAAATAAAGATACATCAGCATTTCGTCTCATATGATTTTCTGTAGAATTTTTAAAAACGGGGCCAAGGATATAAAACTACATAAATAAATACTTATCCTAAGGTATATATACTTCACACATTTTCTTTGTTAAATATGATGAAGTATTTTAACAGGTAAAAATTATCATTTGAAGATTTATCTGTATAAGATGATTACTATATTTCTTATTCAACTTCTGTCACAATATATCATAGATATGCCATAATTATACACTTATACAGTATATAATAATATTTTTAAGTTTCTCGAATGTATAACGTGGTTTATTAAATTTTCTCACACATTCTATATACATAAAAATGGATTCTGGTATGTTAAAATAATAATAAAAAAATGTATTGTCTAACTAGAAAAGTTTTATTAAAATTTTATAATATAAAAAGTTTAATTTTAAACGCATTTAATTTTTGCAGTGATGTTAATAAACGTCTTTAGAAAAATCGTATCAAGTGAAGTTGATGCAGAAACTATTTAGAAAAAATAATAATAATATATAGCCTATTTATGTACTCGTTTGAATAATTTAGAGCATCTGGTCGGTTTCTTATTAAAAGAAATGTCATAGAAAATTTGGCTGCTGACAGTTTAGAGCTCCAATACAATGTCCTTGGCCTTAATTTCATTTTGAATGATTGCCTCTAGGCTGAGATCTCTAATAACTATACACATACAGAAATTATTCTGTAGTAGTCTATGAGGAAAATATACTCTATATTGTTTACTTTTATAATATATAGTTGTATATAATATTTTAATTTTAATAACTATCATAATTCGCACAATTTGGAACAATGTTATTTGGAGGGATGAACAATAGCGCAAAAATTTTTATTTATTTGTTGTTGTTTTTTCATTGTTAACGATGTAAAAAACGTGTAAATTCTTTTTATAATACGACGAAAAATTGTGATTTCTATCGTTATTCTCTAATTTTAAGAGAAAACCGAGCTTTCATAGAAACTATATCGCGTAAAGGTCGAACATTTTCCAACAAAAAATAGGAAAATAAATTGTAAAAAATAAGATAAATAATTATATTTTGAGAAAAAAATATTTTTAAAGATTAATAAAATCATTAATTTACCTTAATTTAACCATTAGTTTAACTTATAAAAAAAAGAAATGATTTTTACGAGAGGATCAATTACAAATATAAGGAAAAATAGTGAAAAGATTAAAGAATTAAGCAATAAAATTTGTATTAACGTGTAAAAACCTACAGTTACAATAAATTGATGGCAATATTCGTTAAGAAGAAAAAAAAGGAAAAAAAAAAAGGTAAAACGAATACTTTCGATTGGAGATTCTCAGAAACCGAAAATGATACAATAAAGAGAAATGGGCGAGATTCACAGAACAATCTAACGAGAAACTAATAAAAGATAAAGGAAATCTATACCAGAAATTATTAATATTTGAAATAAGAGAGAAGCCTATATATTAAAAATCGAAACCATTCGAAATTTGATATGTAAATGAGAGCATTTGATAAAAAAGCATTTTCTTACTATATTATAAGGAAAGAGATATTGAAATTTATGACAAGTTGTACGTTTTCTTATTATAATTGCCATAAATTTTAATAGAACGAAAAGAATACTTTTTAGAAAGAATTATTGTATTACATTAAAGTAGTATAACTTACCAAAGAAATTGATTTACGTAAGTTGTTATACAATAATAACTGAGGGATGTATAGCATACTACAGTGATAATTAAACTTTATCAAATCTTTTAAAAGAAATCACAAAAAGAAGATCTAATGATGAAGTATATTATTCAAAAGATGATATATAAAAATTATAAATTTTATTTATTTTTCAACACGAAGAAGATTTTCCTCATTTAACACCGGATACGATTGAAATCAATGTAATAAATCAACAATAAAATTAATTAATTAGGCATATATTCAATTACAACTGTCGAACAAACTAATTAAACAGACTTTTATCTGATAAGAAATTAATTAAGATACCTTTGTAGAAAAGAAAACAATTTATTTGTTCGGAAAACAATATTACACTTTGGCGATAGAAGAAAAATTATACTGCTGATGTTCAATCAAACACCATTAATTATTTATTATTAAAAATAACATAATTATTTATCCATTATATGGAGTGTATTCTTATAATGTCGAATTATAAAAATAAAAAGTTAAACGAGCGAATATGGCCATGAACAACGAACAGGAAAAATTTTCAGAAGGCAGATATCGAAGTGATTAAAGATAGAGAAAGTGAGAGAAAGGAATCTAAAAATAAATGATAATAGAACTGATATTGTCGTTTGATTATTGCGAAAGCCGTGAAAAAGTCATTTGAGCGAATTACATGAAATGAAAAATCTTTCATAAAAAGTCATACAAAACTATATCTCGTATGCCACACAATCAATTTGATTAACGATCTTTAGTTCTTATATAAAATGAATGAACAGAAGAAAAAAGTTTTTTCTGTTCTAAACTCGAAAGAAATTACGTTTTCGCGTGCATAAACTTAAATTAATAATTTATTAGACGAAAATATGTACATGGAAAATAATCGTTAAAGTCGCTTTTTAACCAGATTGTCATTGATCGATTGGAAAAAAAATTTTTTTTAAACATTTATCCTGTTACTTTTTCTTACGTAAAATTTCTCTAACAAGTAAGAGTACTTGAGAATATTGTATTGTTAGCATTCTTGAGGGACGTTTATCGATAGAATTACGTTATTAAGAAACGCTCAACGGAACTATATAAATCAATAAACAATAATAGTATAGAAAAAAAAGCGAAACGAACAATTAAACTGCCACTATTATGGTAAAACACGCGTACGACGTTATTTACTTGTCACTTTGCTTTGTTAAGTGAAGGATAAACGAGCCGTTACACGGAATTAAGCAAAATCAATCAGTATTTTTTTCCACTTTCAGCCTTTCCAGTGGAGATTGTCCTTGAATTTTCGACTCGCTTCTATTATCATCTTGTGAGAATTGAACTAGACCATTTCACGGTTACACAGCAGGTGTTAAGCTGTACCCTGTAGCCTCTAAGTAACATTTTTCTCACTTATACCGTTAGAAACCATTATTATAAGTAGGATTTTTCCTTATTTATCCTATTTTTAAACACGAAAAAAACCTATTTTACTCGAAAGTTATATTTAGAACGAATTAAAAAAAAAAAAGTTTATTTTTTTAAACGATTTTATAATTCAAGCGACGTATCTGTTGGTTAATAAAATATAAAAGGTGTGTATTTAGGATTTGATTTATTTTTTAAAGAAATGTTCCTATGATTAAACGTTTAAGGAAAGTATAGATTGCGCGGTTTAATCGAACACTTTTTCGTGACGTATGTTTCACTTCCGTCTGTTTCACATGATCACCTCAAAACAATTAATAACACTCTCGTGACTTCAACGTGTCTTATGAACCGTGGCTTTCTAGCGTGCAAGAGTCAACTAGAGATAAAACGTATAGATGAAGCACAACCTGTTATAAAACACGCAGTCACGATAAGCCATATATGGCCATCTATTGACAGAAACAGAAACTGTATCACGAACTTTAGCGATCAACAGCAATTTAATGGCGCATTATAATAATTTTTTTTTTTAATCTCGATACTTTAAGTTTTGTTTGAAAAAAGTCATAATTATATGCCTCTAATTAATAAATTAAATTTTATTATCGTTTATTCAATAGAGGAAAATGCGTGTATAATATATATATAAAGATAAAATCGCAATTTTTATGTAGACTTATTAATGCTTATGCATGATTTTATTTTGTTTCTTTTATAAATTATTTAAAATTTTTATATTTTGTGGCTCCATCTGATGCATTAATTTAACATTATTAAAATTGCGTTACAATTCGTGACAGGTTAAAAGTTCACGAGAAAATCGTTAAATTTGCGTTTAAAAAAAATAATAATTACTTTAAAACGAAGCAAGAAAATTATGTTTCACGTATATTTTCGAACATAATTGACATCTTCACGTAAATTATCTTGATTTTTACCTGAAGATCTTTTTTTTTTTTTTTTTTCTTTAAAAACCTTCGAATGTTTCCTCGTGTATATAAAAAAATTCTTTTTTTTTTTTTTTTTTTGCTTTAAAAACCTTCGAATGTTTCCTCGTGTATATAAAAAAATTCTAACGTTAATCATACTCATAACTCCATTTAACAATACTAATATTCACGTAAAACTCTGATGAAGTAAGAATTAATGTAAAACTGAAAACCTTTTTTTGCTTTGAAAACTTTCTAATGTTTCCTCATGTATATATAAAAAAATTCTAACGTTAATCATGCTCACAACTCCATTAAAAATATTAATCTACTTAATATATTTTTAAATTTTCCTTAAGTTTAAATATAATAATTAAAATCGATAAGAAGAGGTTCTCATAATTTTTAAATGGGTTAAATTGAATCATAACCGTGATTAAAATTTAAATAAGTTCTTAGACTATTATCAAACATTTAAACCATCTGTTTGAGTGAACTTATAAATTTATTTTAAAAGGAAAACACCCTACTGTCGAGGACAAGGGCATTTTTATTATTTAACCTTGGCCTTAATTTCACTCTTAAAATTTTATTTCAGACCTGACATAAATAAATAAATAAACTTACATAACATAATAATAATAATAATACTCTTATTTTCATTTATATCGATATAAAATTATAAAAATAATTAATTCCCGTTCGTCTAATAGTTTCTGACAATTAACCTCCCTTTTATCGGAGAAAAAACGTTAAAAATATATGTATTTTTGTTTTTGGCTGATATATCGGTATGCAGATTAATTTAATATTAATTTCTACATCGTTTAATTAGTTTATTATATATTTTATAACGATAAATATTCGAGAAAAAAACAGTTATAAATGGCGTGACTAAACTGTAACCTCTGGCTGTTCGTAGATTTATGATATCTATTAAAACAATTCCAGGAAAAATTTTCATTGTCAATTAGATAGATCTGCCTACACTTTTAATAACACAAATTCGAAGATTCCAAGAAATTATGTGCAAAACTTGGCTCATATAAATTTCACAAATGTTATAAAATAATTGCAAATCGTGAAATGTTCTTGTAAGACTTTGAATGAGGTTGACAGTATGAAGGTTATTACTGATTTTTCTTCCCCTCCTCATGTTTAGTTTACAAACATAAGTGACTTCATATGTAAAAATGACTTCCGTATCGTCCACACCTTGAACTTCTCTCTCTTTGTGAAGCACTTTTTGAGGACATATTTCTGCACTAACCTTGACCAATGGGTGACTAAATTGATCTTGATGTAAGTAACTGTCCTTGGTGTTAGGTGTTGATCACGCAACTTTTAAAGAATAATTCGAGGAAACCGTTATTTTAAAAGTGCATAGGAATGTAGGTGTGTGATACAAAAAATGTACTAGAATGAAATTACACGCCTACAACAACGTGGAGGATTAACTTGGCTTAGTTTACTGATAACTACAATTACCTTAGCTTTGTCTATTTTTTATTTCCAGAACGATTTGATCTTGCGAACTATTGTATGTAATATCTAACCAGCGAATCTAAAATTACATATTTTTAGGATATATGTACTATATATGTATGTAGGCCTATATATATGTATTCTAATCTCGGAAGATTTCTTCTTTCTCATTTTAGATTTATAAAATTTATATTGTTCTTGATGAAAAATTATTACAACTAATGAGATGTTTGTAAATTATCTATAGTTAGGTAAGGATATGAGTCATTTTATCGTGCGTTATAAACGAACATAATGACTTTGAATGTACTAAATTTAAACCAGTTTTTATTTAATAGGATTAAAGTTGCATTGAATTAACCGTCGAAAGTAATTTTACGTTATGAATCCATTGTTGAAAATTTTTAAACATTTTACAAAGAATTCACATAATATATTTCGAAACTAGAAATTCAAATTTTAAAGAATGGTTTCTTATATGATCACCTCTATTAATTTTGAGCATGCCATTTGGTCTATTTTTCAAAATGGCGGCGGTTCGAAACATTATCTAATATATCTCGAAACTAGACATTCAAATTTTAAAGAATGGTTTCTTATATGACCACCTTTATTAATTTTGAGCATGCCATTTGGTCTATTTTTCAAAATGGCGGCGGTTCGAAACATTATATATAAAGCTGATATCTCTTAAACTATTTGTCTCATCTAAATAGTGTTATAATTATTTGAAAGGATTTTAGATATATTTTTCTCTCTATGTATTAGACCGTCTATAATACATTTCAAAACAAAACATTGTAGACATTCATATAGATGTCCTTTACTTTTCATTGACGTCCTAGAACGATATGATAATTTTAAAACCTCCCACATGATTTCGTTAAATGATGGAGGCTATTTGATGTTTTAAACAATTTATATCTTTAAATTTCTGTATTTATGAAGGATATAACTCTTAACTGAAAATGTATTTTTTATAAATATTGACCATAGCTATTGTTTATACAAAAAAAATCTACATATACTTACCATTGTTACTTATCACAGGGCTTCTTACAAGGCATTGTCATCTTCCCTTAATTGGGACTACTAATAGTCCCAATTGCAGATGATGTCAGGAAGGAGATGAAACTACTCTTCACATTTTGGGTGAATGTGTGGCCCTTTCAGGGCTAAGGTATGATCTTCTAGGATTGCGTTTTCCTGCATCGAAAGATCTTTTTACAGTCCCATTGAAGAAGATATTGTCTTTTGTGATTAAGACGGGACTCTTATGGGATGATCCTGTTTGGAGTGCACAGTAGATCATTGGTGGTCATAGTGCAAGGACTTTTTGAAGCCGCCGTTCCTAAAATCTATCATCTAACATTGTTTCTTTACCAATGATAAGTAGAACATATAAAATGATTTATCATCAATAAAATTTCTATAGGCCCTATATAAAATTTATACTTTTTATTGAACTATTTTCTATTAATTAATCTCATATTATTTTAACGACTTTTTATAAACTTATAACTCCAGTAATGATACCCATACTATAAGTTAAGTTTATATATTAACTGCACTATTTCGGTAGAAAAACCATATTAGTAAACACTCATACATGAAAACAGCTTTCTAAATTAATTAAAAATATGACTGATTGATAACTTGCAGGTGTTTGTATAAATAATTCGTTTTAATTAAAAATTTTGGCAACAGAACTCGATTGTGAGATAATATTTATCAAAGTAGTATGCAAATGATTTAAGATCAACTTGCATTATCTGATCATAAGTTTATTCAACTTTCTTAGTCTTGAATTTCTAATAAAATGTGATTTTATAACTGCAATTCGGATAACATCTAATTTGGTAAAAATAAACTAATTATTATTATTAATTTCCAAATTCAAAAGACGAATTTGGATTTTCTTTTGCAAAAATGCTAAAAGAAATTTAATTCCATAAAAAAAAAATTTCCTTAATGGACTCTTATTGAAATCTTCCAGTTTTTTGTGGGGAAAAACTGAAAGGAAGGAGATTTTTAGCTCCTTCCTTTAAGGTTTTTTTTTAAATATCAAAGAAAAGTGTTGAAAAGCTCTTTCGATTCTTTTCTTTTGATATTTAAAATTTGCCGACATTATAAGAGTAGAAAAATATTATAATGCTTTCTTATCGATGAACGTATAATTTTTCAAGTAAAATTCTATATCTAATAATCGCATAAAGCAACGAAATGATTTTTTTTTCGAAAATTTTGAAAGAAAATAAAAAGAAATTAAGGATTTGGAGACTATTTTTTTAATTTAATATTGCTAATATTTAACATTTTATTATTTACATCAACTGTTTTAAACAATTAATTTAGTGAAGAGTATCTGAATGCAATTAAATTAAAAAAAAATTCATAAAATAAATAATGAATTATCTTAATAATAAAAAGAAATTTTTGTAATTTTTTTTTTTATGAAAGCATTTTTACAGTTCGGAGCTGAAAACATTCGGCAAAAATATATGAACAAAAAAGTAAATTGAAGTCAATAACTGGCGGTGGGGATAAGAATTCAGGATTTCCATATGCAAAATATTCGATTCCGTGGATTTTTTAGAATGTTTGAGTATATTCTATTGAATCTTAACATTTTTTCCATTGATCTCATCATGAATATAGTCAACTCATGAAGCGCATTCAACTGACTAACTCCTAGTATTACTTTGAATGGAGCGTAAAAATTTATATTGAAAATTTTCGAAAGCCAATAGCGACATAAGGCGAGTTGGAAGCATTTTAAAACTCTTTCAATCTGAACAAGATTCCTAAAAAATTTTTAAATTGAATAGCCAATATCTTGTTATAGCTTACAATTCAAAGAAAAATAATATAAAATAGCAAAACAATATTACTAATTAATAATGCCAATAATTAAATCGGTAGTTTTAGATTTTTCTCTCAAACAATGATTGTTTTATTATTATCCAATTTTTTAAAAAGATTTTATTTATTAAATTTTGCAATCGTTAATAAAATAAATCATTTACTTGATAATGAAAAATAAGAAGACAACCGAGAATATTGTTAAACGGAGAACGGAGAATATTGTTCATTAAGTTTCATTTAGCTTATTTGGGAATTACAGATTTTTTTCAAATAATGAAAATAGTTTATCTCTAATATATTCGCAGATTCAGATCATTTTTAGCTTCAGGAATCAGTTTTAGCGGATCTTTATATATCCGCTAAATCAGTGACTCACAAGTTAAAAATCATTATTATAACAATACGCATGTTACATTGTATATGTTTTCATCATATTGCTTTGTTTCTATAAACAGTAAATTTTTTCTTTCGTTTGTTTAGAGATAAAACAAATATAAAGAAAAGAGTAATTTGTTCACTATAATTTTGAATTTTTAGAATTCAGTTTAGCTCTCTTCCTTTCTAATAACGATATGACATTTCTGGTAATTTCTACTTTGCATACATTTCGCTTCATATTATTTCAAAAAAATATCTAGTATTCTTGAAATAACTTTTTTTAAATGTTTTCACAGCAAATTTTTACTTATAATCCTTTTCATCTGGAGTTTAATAAAGATATAAATAAAAATTAATACAGTAGGTTAATCAGATTAAATTCATTGAATTTCGCACTTTCTCGCTCAATTTTAGAAAAACAGTTTTTATCATTTTTATGAAAACAATATTCGAATCATTTTTAACTTTTATATTAAGTGATTGAACCAACTCCATTTTTATAAAATATATTAAAAATATCCTACAGTTAAATTAAGAAAGCTTTTTTTTTTTTTTTTTATCAATTTTCATATAGAGCCTATTTAATAATTTTACTCTTATGAAAAAGTTTCAGGATATTTATATAGAAAAGTGTGTCTTTCGATTCTAATTATTAAAAGCAAAATTAGTAATTTGCAACAGTTGCAATTTTCAATGTTTTCTAAACTTATAGTAAATCAAAAAAAAAAAAAAATTTATGATAAATAAAAAATTCCCTTACTTGAATATAATTTAATACAGATTTATACATATGAATGTTATTTTACTGTTATAACTAAACATAAATTAAAAATTTGGCAAAAGAAAATTGTTCAATCATGATAAGAAATTATATGATTTATTCCTATTTCATAATTGAAATATAATACTTCACATTAATTAAAAAGTTATAAAATTAGAATAAATTAATAAAATATTTCTGGAAATTTATGTATATATATATATATATATATATACATAAATTTCCAGAAATATTTTATTAATTTATTCTAATTTTATAACTTTTTAATTAATGTGAAGTATTATATTTCAATTATGAAATAGGAATAAATCATATAATTTCTTATCATGATTGAACAATTTTCTTTTGCCAAATTTTTAATTTATGTTTAGTTATAACAGTAAAATAACATTCATATGTATAAATCTGTATTAAATTATATTCAAGTAAGGGAATTTTTTATTTATCATAAATTTTTTTTTTTTTTTGATTTACTATAAGTTTAGAAAACATTGAAAATTGCAACTGTTGCAAATTACTAATTTTGCTTTTAATAATTAGAATCGAAAGACACACTTTTCTATATAAATATCCTGAAACTTTTTCATAAGAGTAAAATTATTAAATAGGCTCTATATGAAAATTGATAAAAAAAAAAAAAAAA
>AYEL01069452.1:0-31214 GCA_000484575.1 Olivierus martensii
TTATTAAAAATATTTCTTTAAATAATTAGATGATACATTTCAAATATAAATTAAATTTGAAAGGAATTGTTTTGAAGAAAACAGAAAAATAAATCAAAAGTAATTTAATTTGAGAAGAATTCGTTTGAAGAATGAAAATTAATTTTGTTTATTCAATATTTTAATTATAATGTACTTATCTTGTTTTTATGAAAATTCTTATGTTAGATAACAATAATAATATTATTATTAAAACGTACAAGATGGAAACAAACTTTATCTTCCATCCATTTATTCTAGTTTAAGTAATATGTTGGAGTATATTTCTATTATCTTGGCAAAAGGAATTGATTTGAATTTCATTCTTTCAGTCCTTAATCCTTCTACGATATTACATCAAATAACTGATGAATTTTAAAGGATATAAAAGGAATAAATTTCCATTATTCTCGAAGAAATAAAGAACTTTCATCCATACCAAACTTCGTTACATATTTTTCGTAAGGAAATAATTTAAAACGTATTTCATATAATTAAAAAAGTAAATTAGATCTAATTCAGGATATAGTGTAAAGAAATTTTCTATAGCATAATATTTTTAAGAAGTTAAACTTATGTAAAGATCAATTCTTAGTTAAATTTTATTTTTCGTTTTCTTTTATATCGATTTATAAGTAGAACGCATCTTTCTTCCCTGCAGTACTATTTTCGAATTTGGCAGAACTGTTGGGTAGATCTCTACAACAGCTTCCATTTCATTCTGGATAATAAGGAAAGTCAAAAGTCCCTAAGCAAACCATTCCACATTATTATATCTTCTACTCTATCGTGAAAACTGAAATTTCATACTCTACACGAAGAAAGAGAGCATAAATTTTTCATTATGTTGTGAAAGACTATTTTCCAAATCTTTTAAAAATTAATTTATGCTTAATGATTCCATTTATATTCGTAATAATTAATCTTAAAATCGAACAAGCAAAATCAAATATTCGTGCAATGAATTTTACTTAACTTTATTCAAATTTTTTAATTTGGGAATGTATATTTTAATTTAATAAACTATATTCCAATCTTTAATATCAAAAATGAAGAGAAAATCATAAAATACAGTTAATTTTTTAATAAATTTATATTTTCGATAGATTTTTTCGCATCCAAATTATTCAAGCAACGAAAGTTATTACTACCTTTTATCAATGATAGATCATGTTTTTCGTTATTTGAAATATATAAAAAATAAAAGGCAAAGATATAAACACAGTATTGTTAACTAATTTTTTAAACTATATAAATAAACCTTAACATATTAAGATTTCCAATATCCATGTTTAAATATAGCAGAGGATACTTATCAACACGCTAATCGCCATCATCTGAAGGAAATTCAAATTTGTGAAAAATATATTAAAACTCTAAACAAATCATTTGTAAAATTCTATTATATCAAAAAACAACAACAACAAAAAATAATGGAATTAATAAATTAAAAATGGAAAATAACAAAAAAATGAATTAATAATTCTCGTTACAGCTTTAGACATTTCTAAACAAACTTTAAAATAGTTAAAGTAATTAAGAAAAAAATCAAACCAAAGAAAATTTTTATGTTGATAAACTAATAACTTTTACATTTATTTACAAAATAATAATATTTATACTAAATGACTATACTAGAAAATATTTAAATATTTACAAACATTGCAAAGAAATTTAATTAAATATTTGGTTTACTGAAGTTTCAAAATAAAAATGAAATGCAAGATTTGAGTAGTTTGAATAATATTTATTTATTTTTGTAACGAATATTTAAAATAACAGATATAAAAATAACCTTTGTTGATGAGGTAATCAATATACTGTATTTCGTGATGAGATATTTTAGTAATATGAATAGATTTAATGAATATAAAATATAGTTATTATAGAATAACATACTCTAATTTCGTTTTTCTTTGAAGTTACTTCTTCTCATAGAAATCTTAATTAGACTTTATCTGTTAAGCAATGATATTAATTTACTAAATTTGTCAAAATTATCGCCAACGATTTAGATTTTATTGACGTTTATTCTAATGATTGAAACACTTTTTCTAACTATACTTCCTTTAGTTTTATTCTAGATAATATATAAAAAATATCGAAAATAATCGAATATTTCCCATATCTCTTTTAAAATTTTTTAAAAAATGTATAAACTGTTAAAGAAGATTGTTATTTATTATATGGTTAATGATAATGATGAATCATGAAAATTTTAGACGAATTGCCTGCGGAGTTTAAATCATTATTCAGGTGATAATTACTAAGTTAAAATAATATAATTTTAGAATTAACAGTACAAAATATTCTCAAGTTAATAATTTGATAAATATAATAGAATTTATTATTATCATCAGTAATTTAGGCGAAAAATTATACCTTAAAAAGGTTAGAAACAGTAGTATTGATAAATAAGAGAATTTAATAAGTTTTCTCAACAGTACTGAGAAAAATAAGACGTGAGAATGGATTATAATGTTTACTGATATTTTAATGATAACAACTATTCATATTAACATTATTTTCATTAAACGATATTAAAATCTAATTTGGAAAGAGATTTATCACTTTCATTTTTATGCCAAAAATTTTTAAATGAATAGTCTACTTAAATGAATTTAATACATAATTGCAGTAAGTATAAGATTAAAAAATCTCTTAAATCTCTCGTTTTCACCAATTTCAAAATAATAAAGTAGAAAAAATAAATAATGCAAAAAAAAAAGAAAAAACTTCGGGTATTTAATCTTTGAGAAAATGCAAACTTTGATAAAATTAACAACTTTTCATCCATTTTTAAGATGATAATTAATTTTATCAGTATTAATATCATAGAAGTTGTTCTTGCGATAATTAGTAATTTGAGATAATTGGCCTTGTAAGCTAATGCTACAGATATATCTACTTCTTTTTTTTTTTGAAATTATTACATCATTTTCGTACTGAATATTTATTTTTAAATAAAAATTATTTAAAAACATATAAAGAGAAACTGCAAATAAATAATTAGAAACATATTTTATCCTTTAATGTTTGCTACAATATATACAAATGAATTATTTTTCATCAAAATAATTAATGTTTCTAACATATAAATAAATAATAAATCGATAATTAGTAAAGTAAAACCCTTTTACAGAATGAATAAATTTGAATTCAACTTGTATAAAATATAGCCTAAAAATTAGATAATTGTTTAATACATTAATAAAATAACAGAAAAATAAATTATTTTGTATAATATTTAATGATTTAAATATAATTTTTAAAAACAACATACATTTTTGATAGCTTTTATTCTATAAACAATTTAATATTTACTTTGTATTTAAGCTCTAATACTATTAACGATATTAAATAAACTGACTTAATTTATAAATTAAATCAAACAAAAGCGTTTTGTCTGATTGTTAATCACCGTTTTAGTCTATTCAGAATTCGTTTCTTCTACAGATGTATTTGACTATTCTTTGATAATAATGACTTTATTCTCTTAACTATAGAATTTTATAATTTAATCAAACATTAATAATTAAACACTTACTTTTAATATAAGCGAAACAATATTTGCTAAGTCAATGACAGAAATGAAATCTGCCGATTTTTGTGTTGTTAGATATGACAATAAATTAATGACAATAAGTATAAAATTGTTTCGATAATTCATACAAAATATTAGTCATTAATGTAGTATTCAAGTATGATGATTAGAATTGTTAAAAATAAGAAGTCTAACTGTGATATGATTAAAATTATGAATAGAGAAATAAGTTAAAGTTTTATTTGGTAAAAGATAGGAATTTTTACGAAAAAGTAGAAAATTATTTTTATGATTCATTTATCTTATTTTTATAATCCTAAAATTTAGCATTTAGACTTATTTTGTAATTTGTAACGATTTTTACTGTCGTAGTCTAAAGAGTATAATTCTGATGCAGAATATATACGAAATACTAAGGAAAAATTGCAGAATTTTTATATTTAATACATTAATATATACTAATTATAACAACATAAAGGCCCAGTTTTAAATATCTTGTTAAAGTTTTCCTGTGGGAGCTTTAACCACCTGTTATCTGTTTTATAATTGTTAGATAAACACTGATTGTAGTTTAACGTCAGTAACTGTTATAACAACATAAAGGCCCAGTTTTAAATATCTTGTTAAAGTTCCTGTAGGAGCTTTAATCACCTGTTATCTGTTTTATAATTGTTAGATAAACACTGATTGTAGTTTAACGTCAGTAACTACCAATTGACGTTTATCTAACAATTGTAAAACAGAAAACTGGTGGTTAAAGTTAACAAGAACTTTAACGGAATATTTTAAAACCAGGTCATAATGTATTAATAATAATAATATATCAAAACTATAGCATATATTTACAAGCAATTAGTTAAAATTTCGTTATTCATTATTCAGAAGAGGAAAATTAATTGGCATTTGAGTTTTAAATATCTAATTTTAAAAGTATAATCAATTTACATGCAATGCCTACAAATTTTTGAAGATCAACACGATTAAAGAGTTGAATGTGATTTAGAAATGAAGTCTATATCCAAAACATGGAGATAGTGTATGAGTCTAAAAAAACCGCTATTCGAAAAAGTTAAAAAATTAAAGATCGTCATACCAATAAATTATAAAAAAAATTACAGAATGAGATATGATTTAGAAATTAAGTCTATAATCCAAAACATGGAGCTAGTGTATGAGTCTAAAAAAACCGCTATTCGAGAAAGTTAAAAAATTAAAGATCGTCATACCAATAAATTATAAAAAAAATTACAGAATGAGAAAATAAATCCGTTTATATGAAAAAAATTACATGATGTCTCTTCTCAAAATGCTTTAAACGTAAATGTCTTCAAATCGAATTTTATTAAAGAAAAAAGATCTAAAGGCAGACATTGGAAGCTATGCAATCCAGAAAATATATATCTAAACTTACTGATACGACTAAAGTTCTCTCAATGCTATAAACACTGATCAGTAGCTGACTGCGAAAGTTATCTGGTTGACAACTTGAAGATTAATCGTGTAGGATCTGACGGCCGCAAGTGGTGCAGGAAACGACCTTCTAAGCAAGCTCTTCAACAACTTATATTGCTGACCAAGAAGTTTGTTGTGGCTATTTAATTTCTTTTAATTTATTTATCATGTTTAGCCAATATATAAAAACAGTAACAGTTTAGAATTTTGTTATACGTTTTTTTTCTTTGATCGTAGTGTGTCAATATAAAATTTTTCAACTTGCATATTTTGACATTCTAAATTCGATATTTATTCCTTTTGAGAAATTACTGTAAAATAATCAAATCCGAATATTATTCGAAGCATAATAACTTGAAACAAGTTAAAATTCAGCAGAAATTTATAAAAATTACAAAGAATTTTTAAACTATCACATACAATTTATAATGCTTTTAATATGAATAAAATTCGCAATATATAATTGCGAATTTTATTCATTTAAGAATATTAGTGTGTCAATATAAAATTTTTTAACTTGCATATTTTGACATTCTAAATTCGATATTTATTCCTTTTGAGAAATTACTGTAAAATAATCAAATCCGAATATTATTCGAAGCATAATAACTTGAAACAAGTTAAAATTCTGCAGAAATTTATAAAAATTACGAAGAATTTTTAAACTATCACATACAATTTTTAATGCTTTTAATATGAATAAAATTCGCAATATATAATTGCGAATTTTATTCATTTAATGAATTTATAATATAAATAATTTAAATTTATGCCTATATATAAACTGACAAAATTTAACGAGATAAATTTTTATTGTGTTTCTAGAGTTTTAGTGAAACTATTAGAGAAAGAAGTACTGAAATCACATGATTGATCTTGTTTATGAAACTCTAGCATTTCAGACCACCTGAGTGCAAGCCGGAAGATGAAAAGAATTCATTTATTCAGTTTGCCTCTTCTTTTCAGACTAAAATTTTAAACTAGAAGATGAAATATATAGCATATGGTCCATGCTTTTAAATTTAATAATATTTAAACAAACTGCGAGTAAAATGCATTTATTCTCCTCCACGTTCTAGAAATCTTATACTTTGATATTAAAGTGATCCAAGTTAATCATCTATCTATAAAGCGAAGTTTTATTTTATGTAATTATCTAATTAATCAACATAAAATGATTTTTGAGCTTATAAAAAGTTGTGTAAATGTGTTACAAAGATATGAAAGTTTATTTCTTGATAAAAATTTCTATTCGCCTACTGAATTTTCAAACCTTCTATTTGAAGTTATTGTTACCTTACAGCAACCATGAAAGATACTCTTACCTCACTTAAAGTAAAGAGGGATAAAGTGATGAAAAACATTATATATCTTTATCCATCGACTTCTTTCGTCAACTGTCGACTGTAAGATTAGAACCAGCAGATCATCAAATAAAAAAGAAAACTAAGACGGAAAACATCGTGCGATATTCCTTCCATTTCTCCAAATCGATAACTGACCGATCCAAAAAGCATTTCCTAAAAAAAAAGTTTTTTTTTTTTAACTCAAAGACTTATCGAACTTTCTTTGAATAGATGGATCGATTATAGTAGTCTATATATTATAGTTATAAAGTAAAATTACTTAAATCTTGAATTCTTGTTCTTTGTTAATTTATTTGTTTATCAAACTTCAGAGATTCAAAAATTAAGAGCATTTTTATCAAATTTATTAAAACAAAAATTTTCTGTTTTTTTTTCTATGTAAATTTTCTAATTTTTTTTTTTTAAATTTTTGCTTTGTTAAAAATATGTGCATTTTTTAAATCGTACTGTATTTATAAAAATTTCATTTAGATTTTTAAATTCATAATTTTAATTTTGTTTTGCGAGTTCTCCATAAGCAAGATATATTTTTCTAAAAGTTGAATATCATCAATTCTAATAAATTTATTTATAAATTGAAATAATTTCTGAAATAATCGCAACTTAAGTGAATGATAAATAGTTAAAATGTATATATAGTTCATAGACTATAAAATATTAACGATTTAAGGAAAGATGATTCAATTTATAAGTTTTAATTTGAATTTATGAATAGAACAATTTTATTAAAATTATCAAATTAATGTTAGATCGGAAGAGCGGTTCATATATTTTTTAATTCTAAAAGTTTGTTTGTTCTCTTTTGTTATTCTTACTGTTTACATACAAATATATTCTAGTTAAGATAGAGCTATAAATTAAAAGAAATTCAGTAAAAAACAAAAACTTTAGAGTTTTTTAAATGATACATATAAATATTTAATATTGCAAATTTTGGTTTCGAGTTAGCAACAATAAACATTTCATGAATTTTAATTTTTATATTATAAAAATCCAACATGAGTATTTTTTGTTATTATTAAAATATAGTACAACATATAAAAATTTAAGTTACAAAATATTTTATTAGTACAAAATAAAACCAGTGTGACAAAAATAATGATTAATAAAATAAAAAAGTATGTGTAAAATATTTATTTTTAGTGTGTTTTTTCTTGAATATTAAATACACTAAATTTATAATTGAGTATACATTACTTAATTTGAGATCAGCTGACGGAGGGACTGAAAAAATGAATATACAGTACTATATAGGCCTATATAACTTATAGCATTTTTATTAAAAAAATATTATATATATTTATTTTTTTTAACTCTGTCCATTTGTCAAGAAATAGCTTTAAATATCTCAAAGAATTTGAACTTTAGATCCTTCATATTAATTTTGAAGATCCACATTCTTTCATGATGGCAGTCATTGAAAACGAAAATGGAGCATATCGAAACATGAAAACACGATATTTCTGAAGCAATTTATAGAATGTGACTGGTATTATGATCATTTAAAAATATTTCACATATATTTTATAACAATTATCTTTTCAATTATTTTTTCTGCGCAAATTGCTTTTTTATTCGCCATTCTTCAAAGACTGTCTGCAAAATATCTCAAAAATAAAAAATTCCAGAACATTCAAATTTTATTCAATTGTTCCATTTTATCAAACTTATACGAAAATTAATTTTGAAACCTCCACAATCCCTCTTACAAAATGGCAGTCGTTCAAATTTAAAAAATTCTACAATTATTTAAAAGTTATTTGATGTCTGTAATTCTACTGAATATCGATAAATATTTTATCTACGTTTTATTTTTCTAATTTGCCTTTTGAAAAATGCTTTTATTATTATTATTATTTTTAGGTTTTTTTTAAAGAAACTTTGTAATTTTAATATAAGTATATTAAAGAAATTAAATGTTTAAATATATCTACGTAGTGTATGGATATCAGATACATTCCATAAATTATTCACTCACTATACTTTGAAATATTTCGAATAAATGAAAGAAATTATTTGTTAAATTACTGCAGGATATAAATTTTAAATTATTTTATTCATTTGAGCGTTAATATCACTGACATAAGCTTTATACAACACTGATAATTAATATAAATTTATATAATACGATAAAAGATATTTTGGAATCTGAACGTGTGGTATGATTGCCAAAAGCGATTGCCAAATCTGTTTTTAAATGATAAAGTTGTAAATTTTTGATAAAATATTATTGTTATTACATCTGATTTTTAATTTTAAAGATTCAATTATTTAATGAAACTTCATAGAATGAAGTTTGATATCCATACACTACGTAGATATATTTAAACATCTAATTTCTTTACGCTTATTAAATTTAATAATTCTTTAATAAACTTAGTTATATAGACTTATGTATATCCCGAATGATTTTGATCATTCATCCAAGAATTTACCACATGAATGGTTTTTTTCATGAATCATGATTGATCAAGCTTTGCATGAATGAGTTTTCATACATACATATAAACATTATTTTTATGATTCCTTTTGTTCGGTATCTTTACTGTCAGTGTCATCATGCAACTACATTCACTCATCAATTGATTGTATGAGATTTCTTCTTTTTGCAATTTGGTTCTATAGTTATAAGTAGAAATTATAATACACTGAAAATACTTTGATAAAGTTATTAAAATAAAAATTTTTTAAATATAATTTCGCCGATACTTAATCATTTTGTTATTATATAAAAATAAAGAAAATTTAAACTGTAAACTGTATATTCAATCAAAGAATTGATACCAAGCAAGAACATTATTTAGATTGTTTTAAAATCTTCAAAGATAAGTAAAATATAATTTATTTATAAAACAATAAATTGAAATTATTTATTGAATTCAAGTTCACGCTTGTTCAATAAAATATTAATAATAATCGATCTACCAACACGTAATTTTTACAAAAAACGAAATTTATAATATAAATTCAGTTAAACTTATATTTTCGATTGTTTCAAAACATATCTAGATATATTTTTGAGATTCGAAAATATAATTATTACTTTATGCAATCTAATTTTACGATATGAATTATATATTTTTGATATTTGATTAAAATATTTCTTGTAAGGAAAGGAATCGTTAAATTGAACTTAGCTGATTTTCCTCTTGAGACAATTTAACTTTTATTCTGAGATTACTTAGAATGATTTAATTTCTCTCTCCACAAACAAAGGATAGTTCAACTTTTTTTAGTTAATTTAAATTGAATAGGGAAAATGCTGGCATAGAGAAAATGACTTTATCAAGGTTACCAATGATTTATAAAGAAGCAAGTTGACAAAATATTCTCACTTCAGCTTTAATGACATCATCATTAGTTAAGGTACAAGCTATCTTCATACTTCTATTGAAATTACACTATCCATTTTCACATTCCTATCCAAATATATTTCCTTCGCCTTCGTTATATTAACAATTCTTTTCATTTTGAATAGATAATATTGTATTCTTAATGTGTTTCACTACTTATTCTAACGAAATCATTCTCTATTTTCAATACATTCATCATATGTTTATTTAATATGCTTCTGTTTATTCATTCGATACCATAATGAATCTATTCTTCTAATCTATCTATTTTTTTTTATCTTTATTAAGAAATCCATACAAAACTTTCTTTGTATACAGCATAAATATTTCATCTGTTACAATGAAGCTTCATATTTCTTTTCTTCGAAATATCTCGGAACTATGCATTACAGTCAGCATTGTCAACTTTATATCCATGTTGCTTATTAAGAGATTTTTCTCTCTTTCTGATCATAGAATAAATCGATCTTTGGTGTCTACCAGTTGTTAAATTTTAATCACTTCTCTTTTTGTCTGAGAATAACCAATAGTCTCAAATTTCTGAATAAATGACCAGAAACAGCAATAGATTATTTTATTCATTCTTTTAATGAATTATTTATAATTATTATTATCGTTATTTATATTATGCAAGCTATTCTCGGCATTTTATAACAGAAATGCTGATTAATGAAATAATAATTGATTGATATATCAGATTCTACCTTTACTGAAAATAGATGAAAGAGAATTTGAAATTTATTGATGAAACATTGATTTTCGTTCTCAAACATATGAATTATTATTTAGAATACTAAAATTTACAGTTGATTACCGTACAACTTCAGTTTGTTATACAAATAACAAACTAAATACTTTAACGATTATTTGCTTTGTTAAAGTTTTGAAAAGGCAAGTTAGAAATATTAATAGTATTAATTTTCGAAAACTCTCCTGTAAATTAATATCATATATTTTTAATAATTGGCAAATTTATATTGTTTATGTTTTATAATAATGTATAAATCCAGAATTTTGCTACAATTTTAAACAATTGATCATTAAAGAACACAGATAGAAATATGAAATTATTATTTAAATCAATTATACACTTTTAATTCGATAGCTTCACAATTTTCATATTGTCTTTGTGTTATCTCGACTGTGTACAGAAGTTCTGTATGTATACAGTATTTGTACAGAAATTATTTCAATGTACACTAGTGAATATATCGTTGGCCACAATGGCAACAATCCCCACTCACACTTTTCTTCAGAGTTCATAAAATTCCGATACACTTCGTCTTTAAGGTATCCTATAGGGAGAAAAATCTACTGAGATCATCTCGGTTGACTGAAGAAATGCTGTATAGTTAAGGAATTGTTCGCGTAATACAAACACAACACACTGAAAAATATGTGAAGCTGAGGTAAAAAAAATGCATGCTCTATGGTGAATAGAATGCAGTTTGTTTCATTCATTAATTCGAAAATAGGAATTTTTATTAAGATTACAAGATAATTCTGGGATAGTTGTGCACATTTTTATAAAATAAAATTAATCTATTTTTTTTTTTTTTTTTTGTAAAATTACATTGTTTTCGAATAAGTTCAATATTCTAAATTTAAAATATTTTAAATTCAGAAATTTTTCTTTTAAAATTTTAAAAAGTCGGATTTTCGCATTATACAAAAGCAAATTTATTCATGACATACAGAGATTAAGATAGACTTTAGTATTTTGTATTTCGGAAGTAAATAACAGTTTTTTAAACCGATATTTTCTTTCCCGTACCATGACTTTTTTTTTCATCATATATCCATTCGTAAAGTGCTAACTCATTCCTGATATTAATATTGAAAAGTTTCAGACAATCTGCAATTCTTTCTCTGTATAGAAGAAATATTCAATAATTGAAGCTGTAAATACCTAAAAATATATAATATTTAAATAGTTTTTCGATGGTTTTTCTGTAATCTTAACTTTTTGATGGTGCTTTTTAACTATAATAAATTTCTTAGTGCATAGAAAACCGAATTATGTTACAATTCTCTTCACATTCTATAACTGGTTTCAACAATTTCCATCAATAATTTTTGGAAAAGAGAGATATTTGCATTTTTACTAAATTTTAAATTTTACTGCATTGCTAATATAACCATTTTAAAAAAGTTATACAAATATTTTTTACTTTTATTGCTAAAATAAAAGAAAATCGATTGCTTACAAGTTTTCTGAACGAAAATTTATACTCTAAGAATTCATTCAATAGTTATGTTTAAATTTATGCATGACAGAAAGATAAAAACAATATTTATAGAACAGAAAACTAAATTTTATATTATATTTTCATAAAACTTTTTGTGAAAAATAATGTTTACTTAAAAAATAATTTTGAAATGAAATATATATATACAATAATATAAACTAACAAAAATGCATTAATGATAAAAAAATAAATCGATATTATTGCATTTATTTTTATATACAATACTTTGCTTAGAACTTTTTATCACTGTAAAAGATTATCGAAGTTTTCCTTCTAACGACACAATATTTCCAATATCGGGAGTTAATGGAAACTACAATACATGATATTCCGAGATCGATAATTCTATCTTGTGCCAACAGACTGACGTTATCGACTTTTCAGATGCGTAATGATAATAAAATTTAAATAATATAGAATAAATTTTATAGAGACAACTAAATTTTCGGATATTTATGATAATATACTTTTATCTCTATTTTAATTTAATTTATGCGGCAATTTCCTTCTAATATTTAAAAATCATTACACTCGGCAATTATAATCATTTCAATATCGAATAATAATAATATTCTGAAATTCAAAGCCGAATTTTTTTATCATTAACAAACCACTATCTTTGATGTGAGAAGGATGGGGGAACTCCGTGGCAGCTGCTAACCATCTGTTGTATTTACAACATTTCTTAGGCCTGTTTCGAGACGAAAACTAATAACAAAACTTAGGATAGGAAATTTTAAAAAAATAACGAAGCGTTTTTAAAAAAAACAAGAACTTATTTTTTCTATCCTCAAGAGAAACTCGTTAAGCGAAAAGAAAGATGTTCCACCTGCAAACTCTTTATCGATCTAAGATTCTATTTTTTTCCCCTCTTCCTCGTCTTCTTTCTTCTTACGAATGAAATGACTTTTACTTAAGCTTCTCTCACTCGCTTGAAAATAAATAAAAAAATAAATAAATAAATTATAAAAGAGGAAAATGTTTTAATCTAAATGTGTGTAAGAATATTTTGACTCATATTGTTTCAATTTTAAAAATTTTTTGCGTCGTAACGTTATGAGCTCTTAAAAAATTTTTTTTTTATTTTATCGATGATTTAATATTCTTAGAAGTAAGATCTCGAGAGGGATTCGTAGTGAACAGGTCAAAATTCCTTTTAGATTAAAATATTTATCAAATAGATCTTCTAATATACATCAATTCTAACATGGTAGATCGCATCGAAACAATATATCATCAATTTGACGTATATATATATTTTTCTTTTAATCATATTTTCTAAAATTAGGAGCTCGATTCAATAGGAAAAATGTTATTCGAACGTATACGCGAATAAATTTGAAATTTTGACATAATTTATGCAAAGATATTTCGTATTTAAATGATAGAAATTTGAATAAATTCAATATTAATTATAAAATACTTAAAAGATTCTAATCCCGTTCTTTACATTTAATACTTTTAATCTGCATTTGCAAGTAACAAATAACGAAATAATTTGACTTGAAATTTATAAAAATAAATGTTTTGTATTGTGCAGTTTCTTCCGGATCAGTGGAGTGGTTGAAGAGGTGCAACCAACATCTTCTCTACAAGTAGCTTTCGATACTTTTTTTAGTCTTTGAGTAAATATTGTCAGATATCCCTTCGTTTTATTTTCTTCTAAAGCTGCACTAGTCTTCCACTATTGATTTGTTAAGAAACAGATAGTTTTTATTTTTGCTCTTTTATCTATACAGCATTCTGTATGTTGAATTGATAAAACTTTTATTTCGAAAACACATTAAATGTAATGAAATCTTTGGTTTAGCGAGAATTTTTACGAGAAACTCGATAGAAAAAGTACATTTATATATTTTAAAATAATCATTATTTATATAAGAAACAAATCATTCTATCAAACTTTTCTTTTTACTGCAATAGAATATGATGTAATTATGTTTACATGAACTTCTTTATATATACGTATATAATATATCAACCAAATAGTTGATACCAAATTGACATATTGCTGATAGATTAACAGGCTGGCAGATATGTGTGTCAGGTTATTATCACATATTGCAGCTGTTCTTGAACGTAGATGATCTTTTCATTCCTGTATTCAAGTTGACAATGGGACTCAACAATATCTCACGAAGTACACACAAATGGTTACAAAGACAAGAATAAACAAATCAATTTATTGTTTATAAAAAAAACAGGATAATAAATTGAGTTCAATCGTTTTTGGCGTGATTTTTCTAATTAAATTTTTCTTATTAAAATAAAATTTACATAATATGGTCATAATTTGCATTGAGATGTAAATTTGCGTGTTACGCATAATTTTTTAACTATTTTTTTAAATGATATTTTAGATTTTCAGTAACCATCTGGCATATACAAAATTGACACAGTGCCAACTTTATTTACTGGGACCACTCAAATTACGTAAATTTACACGCAATTTACCTTAAGTAGTATTTTATACTAATTGGTATATTATACGGCATTTTATTTCAAATTTAATATTTTAAGGCGTATAATGTTTATACTTAGGATATTTCTAAGTAATTTTGCAAAGCTGAGTTAACATAGACGATCTGCATGCCAGTATCTTACTGAAACTTATTTAATAATAATAATAATAATTAGCTACCGAAATCATCATCGTCAATGCATTTTTATCTTTTAATAATATGGATATAAAGAAAATTAAAATCTTTAGTCATTCAACATTGTATTTCCCATGTGTATGATATTTTATTACTGCATTTAAACCTTTGTAATTTTAAACGACTGTCTTGTCAGTTTATTTTTATGTTTTCGGGATTTAGTCTAAAGCACTTTACTCATATTTAATTTAATTTAATCAAAATTGATTATTATTTCTTGAATTAATAAGCCGAAATGACTTTAGACCACGTGTTCAAAGATGACGGAAAGAATGATGTTTATCTAGCTTGAATCTCATTAAGGACGAGTCACAAAAGTAATTATAAATGTAATTAATATAAATGCATAGACCGTATATTGATTGATCATTGAAAATTCAATGATCAGATCGTATAAGTTAAAGTACTGTATTTCTCATAAGAATATTGATTTTAAGAAGTATATATAGTAAATTACATTTGGCCTTGAGGAAAGTGGTAATAATTGCTGTAACAGAGTTGATATTTCACTTGGTTGGAGTTAAATAATTAAATTTTTATAAGAAGAAGTTAATTAGTTTCTACAACACTGCAAATATCTATCGTAGCGTGTTTCTAACAAGTTAAATATGTGAATATTATTTAAAAAAGATGTGAATCGACATAAACTGATAAAAGTATTAAACGAGTATTATCAATTCCAATAAAAAGCAACCTGAAAGGTGCCCTTTTTATAAATTTATTTACAGATAATAAACGACTGAATGAGTTCTTATCAATCATGATTAAACAAACATATCCTAATTATTTTAATAAAACTTCTATTGATCTATAGTATTTATAGAACCGAAATAAATTTTCATAATAAAAATTACTATACTGTTATTGTAAACAGTTGAAAAAACAGGATTCAACTAGTATACAAATATCATGGAAAATTAATCGCATATGTATCAGTATAGGCTATCTGAATCAAAAATTTTTATATTTTTGTAATAAATATTTACTATGAATACTAAAGCTCAAAATTCTAGTCAAACATATTTAAATTTTTATTACCTTTATCATAATTAAATCATATATTAATAATTTTAAGCATATATTTTTTCTTAATTTGAGTATATAAAAATTGATTTGGTTAATTGATATTATTTTTTTAATAAGCAGTAACTGATTTATTCATTAAAACAGTTTAACTTATAAAGCCATACAATCGTTATCAAAGCTGCAAAGCTGCAATGTAGGGATCTAGAAAGGCTTTCTGGATTTCGGGATTATTCGAATTTCTGTTCTTTATTCAGAAAAATAACATTATTTATAATATAAACGATAAAAATTGCGATAAAATACAGAAACAAGTTTAATCTTTATTAATATATACTCCTGAAGTTAGATTACTTACTTATTGTAAGTGATTATATTTTGCTTCGGATTGTTAAACTATTGAAAGTCAAAAAATTTGCTTGATTTTACAGGATCCAGCTGTTTTTAAGATTAATTGATTTTATAATATTTCAAAAAGAGAAAAATGTTTAATTATTAGAGCCCATAATTTGAAAAATTCTGAATTTTAGGTCTTTTGGGATCCAGGATTTGAGATCTTACACTATATATAAATTTATTATGTGATTATAAATTTTCAAAATATTGTAGTAATCATATGATTTTATCGAAAATTATTATTGCTTTTAAATTTGCATTCATTATCGATTTTTTTTTCATCTACAATTCTAAATTCTTAGTTTAATCAAAGGATTATTTGCTTAACAGATTTTTTAAAGTTTTTCAAGCATATCTTATAGTAAGTTAATGTAAGTTACAATAAGATCTATGGTATTCTTTAGATTTAGTTTATGTTTGCTTAGTAGATTATGTATGGTACATCTACAGACTTAGCGTGTAGCTATTGTGAAAATATTATTGCTTTCGGGATGTTGTTTTGAAATACTATTTTCATATATTCAATTACAATGATGAAAGAAAATTTATATGAGAGTGGACTGGAAAATTCAATTTCATTGATTTACAATAACTGTATGTATTAGTCAAAAGACACAACTGTAAACAAATATCGAGTTTAAGATGATTTTTATAACAAACATTCATTCTTGATTTTAAAAAATGTCTTTGCACTCACGGTTTTTGAATTATTTGAAGAAACAAAAATCAATATGTTGACAAAAACATTCTGATTACATTAAATAAGATCCAATAATTTTTAAAATATTGTCTTTGACTTTTATTTACGATTATTGCGAAGACGGTTCTGATAATGACTGGCGCCTTCTAAACATAAACATCAACACTGGCTATATATACAGTATATATATATATTAACTAATTCCATTGTGATAATTTCAACATAAACGAAGTTATTGAAGAATGTTCATAAATCTTTTTAAATTCTTGTTTATGTTGAATATTTGATCAAATTTCTTTTATCAACAAATAAAAAAATACCACTCTCTCTTTTTATTTTCATATGATCTAAATTTAATATCGATTCATTTGCTGTGCAAATCCTGTGGATTATTCGGCTTTAGCAGCTCAGTGCTTTCGTTCCTTTATTGATAAATAATACATATCCATAAACGTTTTATTGTTTTTATAGATAGCAACTAGTAATTTTCCTATATATACACGTATATATAACTTAGTAAAATATAAAAGTAAAATGAATTATTATGTTTCTAATTTCTACATTTATTATTGATAGACATGCAACTTCCATTCGTTTTAGCTACTTGGTTACTTGTATAGAATTTCAATTGCTATTATCTACTCCCATGATAAAAATAAATACGTGAATTATTTCGACTCATATATTTATTTTTCCAGTTATCATTTTGCTAGCTAATGTTCTTAATATTTATTGTTATAATGCAATAGTATCAAGTTTCATCCTATAAGGAGAAAAATTTTTCTTCTTTACTTTAATAATGGAAACATTTTTAATTCGATAATTTTACTTATAAAAGATTTCTCCTTTTTATTTTCTGCCTGGAGTCACGCACACGTTGCTACGTCAGCATAATTTTCGTTTAATGTATGATCATTAATGATGTCATAATGTGGCATTATTGTTAGATATGAACACGGCTCGGTGTTAAACATAAGAAAGGGCAAGTGACAAAATACGAAAAGGGAGAACTTCAGCTATAAAGTTAAGATATTTATTAATAGCAAAAAAAACTTTTAAAAATATATGGCGCATAATATTGTTTTTAAAGTGTCAGATATTTCCCATAAAAAATTGAGAAAAATTCGATTACAGTATAAGGAAACTTTCTAAATTAATAAACCCAATATTTTCAAGAAAATTTTATTTGCAAACAAAATCAATTTTTCGATCAATGCTTTATTATTTAATTATAAAAGAAATTGCTAAATAAATAACATTTATTTACTCTTATTTTTATTGCATATAAAAAAATGTAACTTGAAAGAAAAACTCGAAGTCAAGAAAAAAAATTTGTTTATTATTACATATTTAATGTTTTTATAATTCTAAGAGAGTTTTATAAAATTTATTACTTTAGTCTGTACTATTTTCAGTTTTTATGATCGTTTCCTTCTATTTTTCATTTTTATTTTTTTATAATCATTATATAAAAATTTATGATTTCTAAATTATAATAAGGTTTAACACAAAAAAGAAAATAATTTATCGCTCTGTTATTTTCCAGAAGATATATTTTTTTATGGAAAGAAAAGAATTATATTTAAATATATACATTTATGACTTAAAATTTGTGTATGTATACAGTGTATATATTTATATATAAATATTTGTTTATTTATTGAAAAATAAAATAAATTGCATGAAAACTTTGTTATCTTTAAATGAAAAGCTATTTCAAGAATACGTATTGGAAAACAGGAAATAGAAAGAAATTTTCAATATTTAGAATAGAATATATTTAAGTAGAAAATATACTTTTTTTTTCTTTACTTTTTTATCAAACACAATAAGCTCGTGAAAATAGACAAGTCGAACTTCATTCTTTTTTCCCTTTTAAAGGGTTGATTGTCTGTTTAAAGGAAAGAGAGGAAAGGAAAAAAAAAAAGACTTTCTTTAAAGTCCATTCATTTCTCTTGATCGATGTCTCTCTTTCTAAAATGTGACAAATCCCCTGTTACATTACGAGATAAATGATTAACCTAACACCAAAGAAAAGAATGTTTTAGTAATTTACTTCTTTATTATTTCATTCTTCGATTTTTATACACAAAACAAGATTTTTAAAACATGTTTTCTTATTCAGAAAATAACGTCTAGTTTAATGTTACAAAATGTTTGTATGATATAGAAAAAAGAAAAAAAAATACATAGGTATTATCATTTGTTATATCAACTCTGAGAAATATAACTTTATAAAAGTTTACATTCGTTACCAACTCAAATAACGTACGCTGTAGGCATATTTAACAGTATAAAAAGAAAAGCTGTGGAGTAGCATAATAATGGGAGAAAATATTAGAACTAAGTGAAAATTTGCAATTTTTGTTGCAGCTGCATTTCAGGATTTGATACCTCAGCCAAGTAAAAATTTAAAAATACTGTAAGAGCAGTTTTATGTAACATTCTTCACTTGCTCTGAAAGTAAGGGGAAAAATATAAAATTCAACTCTAAAGCTATATATATTATGTTAAATTATGCATATATATATATAATACAAAAATATATTATTTTTGATAACTGTTTGATTTATTTCTTTCAACCGATGATGACTTAATACACGAAATTCTGATATTATTACTTTGATGTATATAAATGAACTGTATAGTATTAGAAAGAGCCAACAGCTGTTCGTTCAGAATTATAAACTCTCCCATCGGTATAAAACTATACATCAATAATGACATAACGTATCTGAGAAAAAAAAAACTGCCTAATGGTTTAACTCTTTAAATGCAATATATTTTTTTTTAACTTACTGGTTAGAGTTAAAAATATCAGGGCGTAAAAGTATCTTATTAGCCATATAAAAATGTCGCAACTGTATATATTACGGAAAATATCGCTTGTAAGAAAAAATGGCGCCTTAGTGCGCAATTCCACCGGAAGGGGGCACGTCTGGCTTATATTTGCAGCGACAGATGTTCGAAAATGACAAATTTCCATACACCGTAACGGAAATTCCAAACTTACTTAGGAAAATGATAAATGCGATTGGGGATAATTTATTGTGCATGTCTTTGTATGGTGTTGTTGCCTTTCTCGAGACAAATTGGATCGTCTCGGAATCAGAAATCTTGTCTATAATTCGTCATTTTGCTGGAAGTGAGTTACGGAATGCGTCAGGGACTCAAATAGCGTTTGACAAATAGGCCAAATGATATCTTCTCTTGTGGCTTTCATACTTTTCATTATAAATCGATAAATAAAAATGTCCCCCTTTTTTTCTTCCTAAAATTTTTGATGTAACTAGAACATACTACAGGAGTCTAATAAATGAAGTTTGTGGTGGGAAGAAATGTGTTCTTTCTTATACCGAACGTTTTAATCATATCTGCAGATTTATTATGACGATCTGTCTCGCAATTAAAGCAATTTCCTTTCAATTATCAAATATGATATATTGCTCTAATCGATCTTTCGCATATACATTTTTTACATTTGACAGATTGATTAAAGTAACATTAATAACAGTAATAGAAAGAAGGGTTCTGACAGAAAACACCGTTTTGAAGAAAATAAAACATTTTGAAAACCCGCGATTCCCTTTCATGAAATTATAGTTATCAAAAAATTGAATGCATTGCATAGGTCTTATTAACGTTAATTTCTACTATTAAACAACTGTCAACGTCTCGAAAATACATTAAACAATTATTATTTTCGACATTTTTTTGCATTTTTTTAATTGTAGAATGATGTTTAAAGCATTATTCATCAATTTAATCACTTGTAGCAAAACGTCATTGCGTTACCAAGATTTTCAGACTTGTAATTTATACTAACGAAAGAATCGATAAAAGAACTCGTATATCTGTTTAAGTTTTAATTATTAATGATTTTTAAGTCTCCACAATCGATTAATGGATTTATTATTGCAATATCAGTAATAAATATATTTATGCAGCGGCTATTTTATCGCAATCGAGTAGAGTTGCGTATCGGTTGTCACCTATGGTGTCTGGTGAAGTAAAAATTTTTTTTAACTTATTCGTCTGATGTCAATTGTTATCGTTAGATGCGATGCTGACGATGCAGTGTGGATGCGATAATAGGTCATATTTCATTTCACCCCGCCATAATCGCCGGTTTGAAAAGAAAACTGGGACTCGAACTAGTAATAAAATCTTTTCTACCCACAGCAAGCGAGTTAAGTTTTTTTTTTTTTCTTTTTCCTTCATACTTTTATAACATCGGCAATGAGTTGGTGCAAACGTCCGAAGATGTATAAAAATATCTTAAACCGCTTATTTTACAGCCCATAACAAGACTTTTATAGGCTTGTGTAGCGTACGTCTCCTACCTACATTTCTTCGTTGAAAAGACATCGTAAAGTTTCCTTTCTCGCAACTCAAATAATTGCTTCATTTCATGCTTTTTTGACTTTCTTTTCTCTACAACGTATTAGTGGGAATTGTTGCTCGACCGTGGAATTAGTTGACTTTAAGTTCTCAACGTTTTCGAGCAACAGAAATGGGATTTTTAGATGTGAAGGAAGCAAAGAAGTGTAGTTTCTTACGGCACAAAAAAAGATCTAACTTTATGGGTTTTCCATCTAGGAAATCGTGTCTACATCTCCAGAAACAATTAATATATGTTTAACAAATATATAACAATTATACTCGAGGGAATTCTTAAATTGGATTTCTAAAAATGTAATCAAAAAATTTACTACAAAATATATTGTATAAATTTTCCCTTCCAGCTAAAACATGAAAAAATTTTCTAGTAATTCAGTTATTCAATTTAAGAACGTTACGTAAACTTGAGATTTCGGTTTATGAAGAAAAATTTACCATTAAAAAGATAAATTTCTTTAAAAAAATAAATATAATAATATAATTTCAAACCCTGCCATTGTAACAAAATTTATAGATTACCACTACTAATGTTTATTAGAATATAATAACTTAAAAAAAAAATTACAAGAATTGGATCAAAAAAAGATGCTTTCTATATATCAGACTATTGAGTCAGGGAATTGAACCCAGATCAATTGCATTGACCAATAGCAGAATTTATTGGTGACATCATTGTAAGTTAAGGAGTGTGCATGTGTTTGTTTGTGTTTGTGTGTAAATCAATATACAGTATGTGCATACACACTGTATATTGGGGAAGATAGTTCTGATATATGGGATAGATAGATCACTGTATAGGGAAAAGATGTTCTCCATTACTGATATTTAGACATTGGTCTAAACATTAATTAGTAATGTAAGATAGAGATTAACTGTGTGTGTAATTATTTAATCTGGAAAATCATGCAAGTTAGAAAATGTGATCTTGAAATATATACACTGTATTTGGATTATATTGTTAAAATTACTGTATATGTTATGTTGGACAGACCTATTTTTAAAAATTTATAGTCAATCAGTGCCACAGGTTCCTAAAGTTACAATGATTCTAAAATGCAAAATTACAAAGTATGGATTCTTTTAAATTACCCAATTTGATGTCAAGATCGATCTATTAGAAGTTTATACTATTTGTAAGAAAAATTTTTATATATATCAGTGCCTTATAACAGCTTTTAATAAAATATAATAAAATATTTGTTGTGCGAGAGCTTGCATGCAATCTAATCATTGCCTTGCATCTTTTTGCATTTCTCTCTCTCTCTCTCTCTCTTTCTATTCGTTTTTAGTGTCAAAGCCATAATAGATGTTAGTAATTTTACATAATGTTATGCAAATTAAGTGTTTAGGATTGTCTTATTATTAGTATTATTATTATTTAAGATTGAGATCTCTGTCAGATTGTATAGATGTATTCATTAAATTAAATGTAACATACCTGTTTATGTATACATAAACAGGTATTTTATGTTATATGAGTTCTTTTTATATTTATTGATAGTTCTAGTATAATATTTCAAGTTAATATAATTATAACATTTTATAATTATTATATAAATGATTCAAATGAACTAATGCAGCTAAAAAATTATCCAATATACCTACAAAAATTTCGAAAAATTCTTATTAAAATCTACTATTTTATAAATTCTCTTATTGTTTTAATAGTGCCACAATCTATAAAAATTTAATAGTTTGTAGATTATGTTTCTATGATAAAAGTTCATGATCTGTCTTTATTAGAATTGTTCTGATTTAAAAGGTCATGTCAATTTAATGACTTAAAAGAAGCTCATCTAGTGGGAGGATGGAAGCTTATGGACTAAAATATTGCTGAAATATCTTATCTCATTCCAAACTGTATAATAAATTTTGACAGGATATGCTCTCTTTGCCTTTCTTAAGCCTCTAAATGGATGAATGATTGATGATGATATGTCCAAAAAGTGGTCTTTCATAGAAATTTCTTCTAAAAGTTTCAATTCTTAGTCAGAAAAAAAAAATTGTATTTTCTTCATTCTGTTTATAAACTTCATTCCAATTAGAATCATAACATATTTACTATATTACTAAACCATTATAAACTGTGACATGATTACAATAATAAAGCAGTAATAATAGATTATTATTGGGGCAGAATCATCATATTAAAAATATATTAGATTTTGGATGATAGAGTCTGACAGCAGTCAATGAATAATAAAATTTTATTTTAACTCTATGTATTTTAATTAATTTATAGATACATTGTATAATGCTTTATTAGGTGTAATAATTCATTCAAATCATTTATAAAATGAATTATGATATGTCAAGATTATATAACCTACACAGTTTGCTTGTATTATTGATGAAATGCATTCTAGAGCCACAGTTTTCAACAGGACAACAAGTAAAAGATGAAAAACAGGAACCATGTTATTTGTCTGTGCTAACTATAAAATACTAGATACTAATCAATATTGAAATAACACATATAGTATAACTTATCTGTTCACATGCACACACAAATTTATATATAAAACAAGTATATTTAATTTACAAATACATCTATACAATTTCAGAGAGATCTTATTCTTAAATAATAAAAATTATAATAATAATGACAATCCTAAACACTTTACATAGGGTATTTAAATTTACATAACATTATTACTTCGATTTTAAGCCACACTTTTTATTCCAATTTTTAAGATGAAAAATTTGGATGCAACTTAAATTCAAAGTGAATATTTATTTCTCCCAATCTCCCACTCCCCAATGTTTGGGTTTTTGCTTTACACTCTAGGCATGCGCATAGTATTACAACCATTGATAACAGTTTATTCGGTGGTCCCCCATTTATATTTTTCTGATTTAATCCAGTTGCTGTTTGATAGTAGCTTGTCAAATCACATCATAACTGGCCATATTTTAATTATAAGAAAAATCATGAATTACTATTATGCTTTATAACTATATCTTTTAGGTAGTGTTAATTTTTACCATATTTTTATTAATTTCTGAGAGTCTTGTATCATCTCATTTGATATATACACTATTTTTTGCAGTATTATGCTGTTTATAACCACTAATGGAAACAAATTGCCATTTTTTATTATTTTATACAAAAAACTGAACCCAAGGAAAATTTTCCTAAGGTTTGAGCACAAAAGAATGCATGGATGACAATAGAACTGATGAAAGATTGATTAGAACATGTTTGAGAGAAGTTACTTGGCTCTATTAAAAAAAATGAAAGCAATAGTATATCTGAAGAAGATTCTCAATAAATTAGGTAGCTTATTATGTATATTAATACCTGGTTAAGTAAATAAAATGTTTCTTATTTTTTAATATCTATTATAAAATCATTTTTATTTTTCCAATTTTAAAATCCTACTGCAGCTTAAATTCAAAGTAAAACGATATTAAAATACTAAGCATCCATCATGGTTTCAACACTAAAAATAAATAAACCAAGAGAGAGAAAAATGCAGAAAAATACAAAACAATGATTTAAATCATGACAAACTATCAAATTCTGTCATGAGATATCATGATGCAATATTTTAAATGTTGTTATAAAATGAATAATTACATGGAATAACATAGCAATAACAATTGATGATAAAATTTTAAAAAAATTTAAGAGTATGTCCATTCAACTCAATATATGAGCCCGTTAAAGCCCAAATGGCGTAACTCCACTTTTTGTGTTTTTTTAGCTAGGGTCAGTATTGTGTTTTGCAAATGGCATTCTATTAATAGCATAAATAGTGCAAGTCCTAATTCACATGGCAACCGTGTAAATAGCAGCACAAGTTTACCCTGTCAGTGGAGTCATCTATCTGTTGGCAGCCAATGTGGTGTAGTTGGGAGTTACACCACTATGCCTTCAACTGCATTGAGTTTTCTAGAAATTACATTGAGTTGCATTGCATGTTTGAAATTTTGTGCCAGTCTGATTTATTTACAGTGAGATTTACTATGAGTTCTAGTGAAGAGGTCAATATTAGTGAGCCTAGTATATTGGCTGATAATGGATCCAGCAATGAATATTTTTCATCAAGTTTAGACCATAATAATTTTTATTCTTGTTTTTTATTACATACAAGAAATTCTGAAATGTTTAGGTTATGTTCAGGCTTTTAACAAGTCTGTTAGGCATTATAGTATTGAGGTATTGAATGAGCCTATGGACCCAAAGTGTGTGTTTGCACGCTTGACTATGTTATTTTTTATTCTGTTTTGATATTTTTGTTTATTTTATTGGAGCTACTTATAAGTTGTTTTTTCAGGAGACGAGAGTCATAATGTCCCGATGATTGGTAAAATGAGAGCAATGTCCCGATGATTGGTACAATGTTATTACCAAGTCAAGGAAAAAAAATCCCTTTCATGTCCCACTTTAATGTCAAACAATGACTTTTTGTCTGTGGAAAACTTGTTACAGTCAATCACCAAAAGAAAGATTGATGATAAAAAACATCCAGTGTCGTGGCTGAAAATGCAGTAGATTCAGTACCAAAAGAGTGAACCATATGCAATCCTTTTTAAAGAGACTCTTTCTGAAGACACGGCAATTTCTAAGTTGGATTTCAAGCCATCATTTAAAAAAATATGCCCAGGTTCTCTTGCTAACATACCTCAGAAAAATCTGTATAGAGGTCCCACGAACTGTTATAAAAGGGAAGAAATAGGATATGCAAGACCGTCTACCTTCCATTCTGCCTGTTCATCATCATTACTTTGAGTCTCCTTACTTCTGACAGTGCTGAAGACATCGAGCCACTGAATGGAGATGACAATGTTGACGATGAGTAAACAAATTATAATTATAAACAATATTAACACTATAACACAATGTTATAGTGTTGTTACTGCAATGCTTATTTTTTTGTCATTCAAATCCTTTATCTGTTTATATCACAAGTGGTGTAACTCCATTTAAGTCTATAACTGAACAAAAGTTATCAAAGATGTCAATAAATATTAAACAAACCTTTTTACACAAATATATAAAGAAAGATATTTTAAAAATGTACTGCTGAATTTTCTATAGGAATCCTAGTAAAACATTAAATATCTAAAAACAACAATAATGTGACTTACACCACTTGGGCTTTAAGGGGCTCATATATAAAATTACTTTGCAATGTGTTATTTATAAGAATGTTATGAAAGAGTGAGACAGATGGTGGCATCATCTGGTGATTTGTTTGGGAAAAATCATGGCAACTAATCTTAATAAGGAAAAATTATCATTTCAGTCTACAATACAAGTCTTTTAAGCAAACTCATATTGGCCACACAGTTATCACTTAAGATCTTAAATGAAGTTTATGATGGAGGGCAGGATCATGGTTTAAGAGAATAGTAAAAAGACAGCTTCAAAAGCATAAGATTTATGATAGTATCATATTCTTCAAGTAATAAAAGAACTAAGAATTATGAGGGACTTTCATTAGGCTGGCTATAAAGCAAAAGCTATAATCTTTGACCTACTGCACAATGAGAAATAAAAGTATGATAGTGCATATCAGACAGCTCTATTCATCTCTCTGTACAATAGGTGTTTCCAAAGAGGAAGAAAATATAGGTGTGACAAGGAACCTTGCTAATAGACTAATAGAACATCATAGATTTATAGTGAATGGAGAGCTTAGTATAGCCTTGACTAGATGTTATGATGATAATATAATTGTTAATTGGCAGAATGCCAAAGTGATCAAGGCATGTACTAACCCAGCACATGCCAGGAAGACTGAGATTATCATCATTCTAGAGCTTAGGAAAGATAAAAATGTAATCAACAACCAGCCTTCAGAAGTCATCCTGGCTGTATGGCTATATTGCATAGATTAATCATTTTGATGATTTGAAGAGTTGATGATTTTTAAGTGTTTTGAAGAGACCTATTTGCAGATAACATAGTAATTTGCTGGAAGCTTAATATAAAAAAAACCTATTTTCCCAATATATACTGAAAAAATAAAAATTGGTCTTTTTAATAGTTTCATTTTAAAATTTTGTAAAACGTTTTGAATGTTTTTGTAAAACGTTTGCAAGTTAACAATGCTTCAATTTATGCTCTATATCAGCCATTCTCAACCTGCAGCTTGCCAAGCTATTATGTGCAGCCCAGAACGCACAGTCATGAATTTAATGAAAGCGTGGAATTCTTCTCCCACAAGCAAAAAAAATTAAAATTCTAATATAAAAAAATTTTTTTAAATCTGGAAAAATTAGAATTTTCCTAATTTGCTATGTCTTTTCCTGATGCACTCATAAAATTTTATAGGTGATAGGTCAATTTGGAAAACACTGACATATGCGATTCATGAATTGAGAAGTCAAGAGTTTTTTATAGGCAATTTTTTAGAAATCAGAATTTTTCACTTGACACCAACCAATTGTTAACTGCTGATATAGCATGTTGCAGCCCACTTAATGTAGGAAACAAATGTATATGGCCCTGGGGAAAAAAGGTTGAGAACCACTGCTTGATATTTATTCTTATCTATGTATGTATATTTATCTGATGATGGTTAAGCAATAACCAAAAATGTTACTAGTATTTTCCAGAATAAATAGACTTTTTTATTGCTGCAATGTTCTATGACTGGTTTGGTTATTAATCTATAAGTAGTGGAACTATAGTTTACTTGATTTTTCCTAATTCATTATTTTTAACTCCTGAATTTTTTGAAACACAAATTGAAATCTTTTATAATATAATAATAATAATAGAAGTGATATTTATGATTAATTATATTAGAACACTAAGTATTCCTTATTCATTCCATTTAAACCAAATTTTAATAAATCACCTAGTTCTCAGTGCTTTGCAAGGTCAGGAAAAACTTAAAACATTTTTCTAAAAAATACTTTTTATTTCATTACAAATTCAATAAAATCCTTTAAAAAAAACAACTTAAATTACTATACATAAATAAACATAAATTAATGAATAATTTTTCTACAATCAATTCACTGCTTTTTTAAGATGCATTTTGACCTATAATTGGTCCTCTTCAGTTAAATGCAGGAATTACAAAAAAACTTTTAATACAATAAAATATTTTAAAAAAACTTTGACATTGCCATTCCTAAAAATACAAGTCATTTCATAAGAACACATTACTTACATAACGAATTACCACAATTATTAAGAAAGAGGAGTATACCTTACATTTAACCAATTGTAAACTAACTGAAATTTAAACTTCTTATAAACATAGCTTATAAGAAGTCTAAAAATTTTAATAAACAGAACAAATAAGGAATGCTTAATGTTCTAATATAATTGAAATCTTTTAATTTATGCACATATATTTGAACAAAATAATGTTTAAGCTCATGAAGTTTCAATAAATTTTATTAAAATTTTTTAGATATTTTTTGTATTTGTAGCTTAACTTTTGTCTTTCAGTGAATATAAAAGTTACACACTACTACAAAATATGTTAGCAAAAAGTACAGTATTTGTTTGCTTTTGTAATTACCTCTGTTCATTTTTGCATCTATAATTTTGATTTCAGATTATCATAAAATTAAGAATTAAATTCCTGAACTATCACAAAGTTTTCAGATATTCTATCAAAATCCTGATAATTATTTCAGAATATGACCTAAATTTTGACTATATACCAATAAGATCTAATTAACAAAACAATGGAGGGAAACAATTTTCTGAATTTACAGATTATAATAATTTAAATTATGTATAAATAAATTTTTATTATGTATACATTAACTGTTTGTGTTCATCCTATGCATGTAAACTGAATAAGAAGACAAGCACAAAATAATGCTTTCTTTTTTATATAATTATGTTATTAAGTCACATTCATTTTTATTTGTGAATTAATTTTATGTAAATTACTAAAATACATTAATAATTTCACAAAAAATTTCATGGCTCCTTTAAATGAAGATATTAAAATTAAACTTTTAAATATGTAATCTTAACTTTCTGGAACAGATCAAAGGAATAAGCACTGTCCTGTGTTTGAAAAATATATTCAAATATGCAGTACTTGTTGGCATATTCCCACTATTTAGCTCTCTAGTGGACATTTGGCATAACTGAATAATGCAAATTTTAAATCACTGCTGGGTTATGATGCATTTTTGAATTATGAACACAATGACAATTATAGATTGCATACTTTGAATTGGGAAATATAATTTATTTTGAACTTAAAGTACTTTGAATTAGTGAAATTTTCATATTGTTAATAATAAATGATAAATTGAAATATGATAATAGTGATATCTTGTGTAAAATTATTAACATTCTGTATATACTAGAAAAAATATATCAAAAAAAGTGGCATTAACAGGATTGATATAATAAATAGAGATAAAGTTATTTTAAATACTCAATGCAAATTTTTCTTAGACTTTGATAATTAAAAAGATTAAAGTAATTTTTAAAATTGAGATTATTTTGTATTCAATAATTTACCTATAATAATCCAGAACTAACTGAGTTTCCTTTCTATATGTATTTAGTCTATTCTTTATTGTTTCGGGCTTGTCATCATTTCGTTGAATTAATGGTTCACCTGTGATATCATCAATACCCTAAAATTTCAAAAATTTAACATTAAATTTCAATCAGTATCAAAGCTTTCTGATTATAACTAATATTAGCAGAATAGATTAATTACTACTACTGAAACTATAATTCAAATTATGTATATTCTTACATAAATAAATTTTGATTATAGCTACATTACTGCTTGTGTTCATCCTATACATGCAAACTGAATAACTACTTTTTATACAGCTAAATTATTAAGTGCTATTAAATCACATTCATTATTTTTTATTTTATGTAATAATAATTAATGATGATAATTTATATTATAAACATAATAAGCTAAATGAATACTTTTAAAATTAATAATAGTATAATTATAATTTTAAGTTTAATTTTGCTAAAATAATGCTAATTTATTATCTCTATACTTAGAGTTTACTTTTAATAATAAAATCATCATTTTTATGATATAACTAGAGTTTTTGAAACTCAAGAGTTTGAAAAACTTGAGCTATTGATCTGATACTAAAGAAAAACTAAAAGAGCTTGAGTTCTAAGCTTTTTTAATACATAATATTTACTGATTCATTGTACTTGAAAGTCTACTAATAACTGGCCAACTTAATTATGGCTGTAATGATCAGTTTGTACTTTATTTTGGTTTTGTGATATATGGGTCACTTGGGCCAAATTGCTTCAAATACAATGTTCATAAAAAATAATAATAGTGTGTAATGGACATTTTTTAAAAGTAAAAAAGTCTAGCATATAATATCCAATAATAATCAAAAACTTTAAAAGGGGAAATGCTTTTATTTGTTATTTTAGTATTTTTGTTTGATGATAAAACATCCAGTAAAAGCATTGATTCCATTAAAAAATGTTGATATAAAAAGTTAATTGGTAAAAATGGCATAAAAGCCTATATTTCATGTAAAAGAAAAATTATGCACTATCTGATAAGAAAAGCAGTGTTTTAAACATATTTAAGTAATGTGCAAGAAAGTAAAGGGCCTCTCTGCTTATGTCGAGACAAGAATAATAAATAATTGCATTCTTTTTGCATTTAATAACATAATTATTATATTCAAATAAGTATGTGAGGATCTTCAGGGACCAAAAATGATTCCACTTAATGTCCTGGATGGTCAGTGCAGATCCTTTTGGTCTATTTAACTCTTTCAGGATTACAGTTGAAGTCATGAGACATCAGCTTTGTGCATGATCATCAGCTTTGATGTCAGACTTGTTATAGAGGTGGAGAGGCTGGAGAAGAATTGGCAGATCCATATGAGAGTTCCTTGAGTAAAGATGGGAGAATGTCGGGTGACACATGCTCATAAACTCAGATAGTACTGCATAAGAATTAAACCCTACATATAAGAAGCAAAAACTAGTACAGTGGTGCCTCGCAATTTGACATTTGAGTTTCGCGGGTTTGCGCATGCACATGCGCGCAAGTCCCTAACAATCCGCCTGAAAACACCCAAACCAATGCCCAGAACAGGCTCAGGTCCAAGGAAG
>AYEL01069454.1:0-76079 GCA_000484575.1 Olivierus martensii
TTAGCATATAAGAAAATAACGATAAATAAATAATAGAGTGCATAATAAAATAAAAATAGGACAGGTCCAAGTTAACTTCCTCACAGTATTACCTTTTACTTTTGAAATTTTTAGCAAATTCTTCTCTTACTATGAAAAGAATTCACCCCAAAACCTTTTACTTTAAACTTTGAGCAAATTATTTTATTTAAAACCTTTTATTCATATAATAAGCAAGGTGAATTGAGTGAATAGAGATATCATTTGCTTCAAAGTGTAAAGAAAATCCTTCTAAAATTTTGCCTCTAGTTAGTACTAGACTCGACGTTGTTAGTAAAAGCTCAGTTTTTATTTGAAGTTGTAGGAAAAGTGAGAAGTGCTAAGCATTATAAATGTTGAATTTCATCTCTTCATATTAGTGGTTTTAGAAGTTTATTTCAAAGAAAAAAATTGTGACACCAAAGGCAGATTGACCTGTCAAGAGAATACTTGGTGGGCCGATAGGGTAATGGGTAAGGATGGAACCAATATTGATATTTTTGCACTTGATATATTTATTTTGATTATTTATTGAATATTGATACTTTTCCTGTCAATACTGCCAAGTATTGACAGAATCAGACAAATTTAGTTTTAACATTTGGTAGAGAATTTTTTCAAATACATATAAAAAAGGATATCATTTGTCTTTCAATCTTTTAATATAAATATTATTGGTGATTGATAGTTTCAAAACATTTAACTCTATATACTTATTCCATTTTCATGCTGCATTTTAATTTTATATTTCAATAGTTAAATTTTATAAAATTTGTTACTGGAAATTCTATAAAATGTTGTTATTTTTTTTATTTGGGATTACTTGGAATGTTATTTTTTTCTTTTTGAAGAAATTAAAATCAGAATTTTATAATTATAATATAGCACAATTCCAATAGTATTCTTAAATGCCCAATTTTGAATGAATTAGTAATCTTTTTTATAGAAATAATTTTTATTAACTTGGAAAAAATAGCATCTGATTTTGAGACATCTTCAGGATATGACTGATTTAATATCTTTGTTAATGTCTCTCTGAAACTATTAGTATAAGAGCTATCTAGAACCAGAAATATATAGAAGTATACTTTTTATTTTTAGTTTTAAATTTAAAATAATATAATAATCTGCCCAGATAGTGGAATACAAGCTTTAGTACACATTTGTTTCCAAGTTTGATTTCTTACAGCACTGACAAGCATTTTGTGCTAATGAAAGATTTTTAGACAATATAAATTTGGTCCTAATGCTCTCCTATTAAATTTTATAAAATTGTGACTCTACTCTTGTTCCTATTTGAAATTTTTTTCTATCTTCTGATCTCAGCCTTTGTTACTGAGTTCATTTGTCCACCAAGAGATGGATTTGTATTTGCATTGTTTCTTTGTGGAAGAGATCTGATAAGCATAAATTCTGCATACATATATAGATTCTCTGCAGGAAAATTAGTTATGTCTCCTATGTTTATATTTATTGTATATTTATGTATCCTTTCTACAGAGACATGAGAATTTCTTCAAATATGTTCTATTCTGTAGTAGTGTATGAATGTAGAGGTGTGTGGTAAATTTTGGTGATGACTGAATGTGAATGTATATCTAAAATCACTTAGATAAGATTAATTCTGGATTTTGTTAAAAATTGTGGAGCAATATCTATCCATCTTTCATCTGTGGTGCATGAATATATAGATAATGTGCTGATGGTTAATGGATGTAAGTTGTGTTGATCTATGAAATTTCCTATATCCCATGTCCTGGAATCTTCTCTTAGCAGTTAGTAAAGTAGAAGGCTATATCAGTTAGAAGCAGTAAATGACATTGGGCAGGCCATATAGCAAGATACACTGATAACCAATGGTCAAAGAGAATTACAGAATGGAAATCAAGGCAAGGGAAAAGACATCCTGGCAGACAATACAAATGATGGAGAGATGATATAAGAAAATAATTGGTTCTCAGTGGATGCAGATTTCACAAGATAAGTACATCTGGAAACAAAAGGAGGCATATATTGATATATCCAGCAGTGGATGAAATAGAAATGATGATGATGAAGGGTGCCAAGCGTATAACTACATGGAGACAAAATAAATGAAATTAAAATTTAAAATATTTATTGGGATATCTGATATATTTTATTCTTGTTGGATTCAAAATTAAAGTAGTGGAACAGATTTATGCTAGCATAAGAGGGAAATGTATTAAAAGCATGGGATAGTTCTATTTCTCATTAACAAGGAATTAGAGTGACATTAGGAACTATGACTTTTGCATCCTTCCAAGGAGGATTAGGCAACCATTGATATGTACCGTGTACTCAAAAATGTTAAGAAAAAAGTCAGCGTACACTGATCATCAATATCAATTTGTTCTTTGTATAAATAATTATAAAAAACAAGAAAACTCTATTGTAATAATTTAGTTTTAATATACAGTAATGTATTTAAATTTATCAATGATGATATTGATATCTTTGCCCAGAAAAATTGAGGTCATCTACAAGAAGTAAGTTAGGGATTACTTTTAAAATTCATTTAATTGTGTACAGTGTTTTCTAGCTGAAATAAGAATAGGCATTGCTTTTAATGTACATCATTTTCAGATTTTTTTTTAAATCATGGTGCAGAGCTTTCCCTACTTTTGAACTCATGCCTCAATGTTGATGTGGGGCTTTGCATTAAAGTCACTACAAATGAGGACACATTCACTAGTAAGAAATAAAAAGATAAGTATTAATAGAAGTGATTATTGATATCATCTCTGATGAAGTATGGAATACAAAATTGTGTAATCTAAATTGATCTCAATATTTAAGGAACACTTTAAAGAAGCACTATTACAGCAATAAAAATATTAAAATAGCATTTAATTTCAGAAACATTTTTTATTGTTAAATCCAATCATCTTTCAGCTTACATCATTAAATTTCAAAAGAATACAGATAAAATTATAAAACATAACAATTATTCTAAATATTATTAAGCTATTTAAATTTTTTTCATGCTTAAAATTGAATGTAGAGCACAACATAGTGTTAAAATTAAAATAGGGATTTTATTAAGGTTAACATTTATTTAGGTTCATGTTGCTAGTACTGGGGTTTTATTTAAATGTTCTCTTGTATGGTATAAGTCCATGCACTAGATATATTATAACTTTGTTGTTTATTAATTATATTTTTATATTGGACTCTTTCTAAAATTTCTCTTGATTCTCTTAGCATATTTTCTTTATTATTTTGGCATCACTCCATTTAATCTCAATGTTATGCTCATATATTAATATAAACTTTTAAGCCTAAACTCAAGGAATAATAAATAAATTGATCCTAATTCTGTCTAAAAACCCTTGATTATAATGAAGTTTTAATAATTTTAAATAATTTAGACTAATGTTTTGAATTAAGAACATGTAGAATAGGACACATTAAACATTAAGAAAAAATTAATAATTAGACTAAGAATGCCATCATCTAAGAATTAATGATTAAAATATAATTTTTTGATTTAATTTAATAATTTTAATTCTTCAAATAATTTTTATTTTATCTGAAAAAAAACTTGTTTCAGCCTGGAATCAAACCAGGGGCATTTGGGTTAACATTCCAATGTCATAACCACTAGACTACTGAGGATAGAATGGGGATTCATTATCTATGAGTCATAAGATAATAAGAATGAAAACCTATGGAGCATCCTGTAGACTTTTGTTTCATATTGCTCAACATTTATTTTTATAAGTATATCAAGAAAATGTACTGTGCCATTGCTATAGGAAAAATTTATAAGAAGTATGTACCTACCTCATTCCAACTTGGTCTAATAACTCCTATTAATCCAAAAAATTAGCTGCTAATCATATTCAGGTGAATAATGATGCACTATACCAAAGATTAGGATAAGAAAATTATAATAGAATTATTAATGATGCCTTAAGACATAATTGCACTTATCAGTATATATATACAATCTATATTAAAGTAACTATATATGTTAATAACCAAAGGCTAAATATACAAAATGTGGACCAACATTATGCCCTAAACAAAGAAAGATGCAAATATTTAGAAATGCCATATCAAAGCACCTAGTTAGGAATAACTAAAAAAGACAGCAAGGATGTGAAAGTCAAATTGGCATATAAAAGATCCCCTACACTTTTTATCATTTTAAGAAATGATAAAATCCCATATGAACAGGTCAAAGGACAGGAATGTATTTTGTGCCAATACAGTGGTACCTTGGTTAATGACAACAATCTGTTCCAGGATTACCGTCGTTATCCAAGGCGTGATTCCCCATAAGATTTAATTGAAAATTGATTAATTTGTTCAGGCTCTTCCCCACAGCCATAGTAAATATTAAAAATGCAGATAAAACTCATTTAAAATGTCCTAAAAATATGGAAAATATCATTTATTGTATTTGCTACAAAAAAATTAACATTAATAAAATGAATTGTTTGTGGAAACAATTTTTAATTATCAATCTTCACCAGAAGGACAATTGGGCTCACTTCGGAGTTTTTTGACAAACGAACCTGTAAACACTGATTAGAAGCTTATAGATTCAATTATTATTATATAGATAAGATTTGATTTTGCCTTTTGATGGCAAATGAAAAGTGATGCAAACCGATTTATTGTCTATATGAACTATAAGATCTCGGACAGACGTTATTTTTTCATAATGGAATCCGACTGCGACGTCACACCACTCGCAGGTGTCAAGTAATATATAACACAAATACAATTGAATTAGACTTTCTTCACAGAATTTTTAAAATAAGAATCGTCTAGAAATCATTTTTAAGAAACAAAAACTAGTGAACTGTTGCACGTCTATTTTTAATTAATTAAATAATTTGTTTTCATTACTATATGTTAATTATCATTTACTTAAATATATTTTTATATGGTTATAATTTTATTAATTTTAATAACGATATTGTCGGATTTGAATTGATTGTGATAAAAAAAAAATAATGATTAACAACCAAGCTAACAAATCATGTGATGCAATGACGATCTGTTTTATAGAGCTTTATTTTGTCGGAAGTTCATATATCAGGAGTTGTTAACCAAAGCCTGTGTCATTAACCAAGAGATATTTTTCTTACAGCCACCTGTCGTTAACCAAGAGATATTTTTCTTACAGCCACCTGTCGTTAACCAAGTATGTGGTTATCTGAGGTTGTCATTAACTGAAGTACCAATGTATTTATTAAATTCCTAAATAGGGAAAAAGAATATATTGTGATGATAAAAAAATCTGAATGACAGATTCGAAGAACATAAATATGACGATATTACTGTTTGTTAATAGCCAATATAGGAACTGTATTATCTAAGATCAGGACTGGCAGAAGGCAGTAAACAAGATGAGCATCAGCAAAAAGTGTACAAAAATAGGGGTGCTACGCAGCACCCCTTCATCTACTAAATTGACAATTATTAAATGCTGTTGTTTGCAATAGCAATTTTAATAATATTTCAAAATTTATTATTTTAACTGACTGAAGAAGTTTTGAAATCAGTGATCAATATAATTTTTAATTTACCATCAAATAGATTATTATCATAGTTACTTATAAGTATACTATATCATTGGTCAGATGGCTGATGCTTTAGTGTATTTATAAGTAGATGGATTCAGGTTCATTTCCTGGGCTTCATTTTTCAGGTGTGGTTCAGGACCAATTTGAATCCCATCTTCTGTCTGATAGCTGACCCCATCAGGAGTGCAGGTGTTATATAGAGGGCATGGAAATGCTGCAGTGCTTAGTATCCACTAAGTGGAAAGTGGCATTAAATCACATAGGAATAGGAGGAATATATTAAAACAATGTTTTTCAAACTTTTTTAACTATGACCAACTGCAGGAACTACATTTTGTGTTATGAATCAGTATATGTTCAATAAATTAAACACACAAGCTTTGTATGAAGTATGTTCATTTATTCATTATTGACAAATGTTACATATTTGTTATTCAATCAGTTCAAGCACAAATATAGGCAGACTGTAATTTAATTAACAAATATTTTATTTTACAAAGTACTTTCAGCTATTTGCCATCTTCATCAATTTACAAAAACTTGAGATTTCAATTTATTCTGTAAGTTTCTTTGCCATCTATGATTTAATAATTGAACAATAATTTGTAATTATTAAATTATAGATGGTGTCACTCTTAATTTAATTATCAGTTTATTTCCTAATTCAGAGATAGCACTAACATTAGTCTAAATTATTTGAAATTATTAAAATTCTGTTATAATCAAATGTGTTGTTTAGGCAGAATTAGGATCTATCATGTAAAATGATTATAAGAATTGTGGAATGTTATATGAACTGCCTATAATTAACTAATTATAGGCAGTTTGTGTTTTATTAACTAATATAAAACACAATTGGCAGTAGTGACTTCAAAACTATTTTATTTCATAAAAACGAAGTACTTTAGGTCTATCCACTAGACCATCTTCAGCATTAGATTAACTTACAATGAACATAAATAGAATAAAAATATTCTATTTATGTTCTTTGTAAGTTAATCTAACGCTGAAGATGGTCTAGTGGATAGACCAAAAGTACTTCGTTTTTATGAAATACGAGGGTTATTTTTTAAATAAGGTCCGTTTTTTAATCAAAAGAAAAATACTGCAAACACTATTTTATTAACTAATATAAAACACAATTGGCAGTAGTGACTTCAAAACTATTTTATTTCATAAAAACGAAGTACTTTAGGTCTATCCACTAGACCATCTTCAGCATTAGATTAACTTACAATGAACATAAATAGAATAAAAATATTCTATTTATGTTCTTTGTAAGTTAATCTAACGCTGAAGATGGTCTAGTGGATAGACCAAAAGTACTTCGTTTTTATGAAATACGAGGGTTATTTTTTAAATAAGGTCCGTTTTTTAATCAAAAGAAAAATACTGCAAATATCATTCAAATATTTATTATTCCATATTCTACATACTTTCATCTACTTTTCTACATAATTCCGTTTTTGTTCAAACATTTGTCATACCGTTCAACAAGTTTTTGAATTCCGACATTGAAGAAATCTGCCGTCTGTGAAGAAGCCCAATCCATGACTGCAGTTTACATTTCTTCGTTGTCGTTGAACCGTTGACCACCAAGGAACCCCTTTAAGTACCGAAACAAGTGAAAATCACAGGGTGCAAGGTCTGGACTGTAAGGTGGATGATCCAGTTGTTCCCATCCAAAAGACCTGATTAGACCTTGTGTTTGTGCAGAAACATGTGGCCTTGCATTGTCATGGAGCAACATCACACCGGAAGACAGTAGGCCACACTGCTTATTTACTGTCACTTGTTGCATTATCACCATAAACTTCACAAATCTGATGGTGAATTTCTGCTGCTGCCAAGTTTTTTGCACTCAAGAATCAAATTACAGATCGTATCTCACAGTCGGCGGGCGACTCAATTTTCTTAAACATTATAAACTTCTATAGCTCAGCACACAGACCGACGACACGGCTGCAAATGGTGTCTAAACGTGTGCAAAGCATGATGGAAGCAGACGCGCATGCCCACTGCGGTGATCGCGCGACATTCTCACTCTCATTCACAAATGGACCTTATTTAAAAATAACCCTCGTAAAATAGTTTTGAAGTCACTACTGCCAATTGTACTCTATATTAGTTAATGATTATTGGAAATATTTCATATATAAATGATGATACAAAAATGATTATTTAATGGGTTTTGCATCATTAAAATTTGAAGTTTCAAGTAACAAATTATATATATTAATAATAAGATTTCTGCTGTATACCCAAAATATTTATACTGTAGTTCATTCATTTAGCATTAGACAATATTAAAATTATATCATATTTTACTTCTTTGATAAAATTGTTAGCTACAGTATAATTTATTTATTTATATTTGTAATAATCCAATTTATCTATAATACAGTCGATTCTCGCTATTCGCGGTAGTTACGTTCTATAAATTCTTCACGAATACTGAATTAGCGAATAGTGAATCATTGTGCCTATGGGAAATATAGAGTTAGGTTCCTGCAAACCTTTCTTCTCAACATTTTCATACTTGGTTTGTATGTTTTTTTCTGTTTACAGATATCTTATTTAATTTGTATTACATTACTTATAAATAATTACAGTATATGCGGTGTATAGTACTAAATACAGTATTATAATTACAGTAATCTTTATTTAATTTTTAAAAGCATTAATTATGTAGTAAATAAGATCTTATTTTTAATTGATAGTTTTTTGATGTTGCAAGATGTTTGATGTGACAGATGACACGTTGTCTTTCTGAACTGCATTGAAAAACTGCGTCAGCCTTGTCTGCATTGCTTTTTGCCTCAGATCTTCTAAAATTTTGGCGTAAGGAGCAAATGCATAGGAAGTTAGGCACCTAAATTTGAAGCTGCATTCAAGCATAAGGTCACATTTTTCTATGGGACCTGCAGATGATATGAACAAGGTTTTGGCCTATCTGCGGTTTGTGGAGTGAGCAAGGATAGGTAATGAGAAATTTTTCAGCAAACCAATTCAGAGACTATATTTGGTAACAAACTACTTCCTTTCTCCCTCTCTCTCCAGAGAGAAAGAGAAAGAGTGTACATTGGTAACAGTATTTTTGCCGTTCAGTAGGAGTCCGCGAATAAGCGCAAAAGCTCTGCGAATAACAATTTTGTGGTTACAAATAAATTTTCGCGAATAACGAGAATTGATTATAGTTTTACAGCAATTTTAGATATAGTGCTAAAATTGTATTATTTACTAGAAAATTGTAAAATATGGACTTATTTATTTATTTTATTTATTTACACACTATAGGGAATAATTCTCCCAATGTGGTCCCCCTCCAACAAACAAACTATATCTATACAATATCAGACTTCAAATAATACATATTAAAGTTTTCTATAGCTCTCACAATAAATGATCTTTTAGTCTTGTACAATCTATATTTTTTGACAAACAAAATATTAACCAATCTTAAAGAATAATTAGGTACATTTAAATAAATAATATCATTAAATATTAATCCCGAAAAAACTTTCCTAATCAAGCTTATATCATTTTTTGTAATTAAAGTATTTAAATCAGTTGTTTTTAACGTCATTAGTTTATATTGGTAATCTGCAGAAATTGGAAGATGTAGTAATTTTGCATAAAGATTCACTGCGTGTTTTAATATTGACTCAATTTTCATTATTAAATAATTCGATGCACCCGCATAAATTGGAATTCCATATAATATTTTTGACATAATACATGAATGAAAAAACGATCGGAGTATTTTTAAATTGGATACATTTTTTAAGTACCTCCAAGATAGCCCCATGTTTCTATAAATATGTTTCTTTAAGTGATTTATATGGACACCAAAAATCAATTTATCATCAAAAATAATACCTAAATCTTTATGCATTCTACTAAAATTGTAATCATCATGCGAAAATGAAACATTTGTTTTCAAAGAATATTTCATAAAAATAGTCTTAGCAGAATTTATGATAAGACCATTTTCCAAAAACCAATTATTTATAATTATTAAATCATTTTTTAAATTTAGATATTCAATATTAGATACCTTAATATCATCAGCATATCCAAGAACAAAAGAATTTGTTAATGAAAAAATTGGATTTATATAAGCCACAAACAGCAATGCACTTAATGAAGAACCTTGAGGAATACCAATAGTCGGGTTAAAATTTCTAATAACCAGTTCATTAATTTTTATTTTATAATTTCTCAGTTTTAATAAATTGTTTAAAAGGAACAACATATTATTATCGATATCAAAATCTTTATCTAGTCTATAAACTAATGCATCAATGTTTATACAATCAAAGGCTGATGTAATATCTAGATAAGCTGTATAGATATCATTATTTTTTTCAAAATTCTCATAAATATATATTATATGCTGTAATAAGTTAGTAGTTGTAGATTTTGTAGATAGAGCGTAATGCTGATTTAAATGCAACTTCCTTGTGATATAAAAACTAATGTACTTTAAAAGTATCTTTTCAAAAATTCTCAGAAATGAATTAGAAATAGTTAAAGGACGATATGATAATGGATTACTTGGATCTTTGGTTTTAATACTGGAACAAAGAAAAAGTCTGTCCATTGGGAAGGAATAATACAAGTTTGCATGATAAGCTCAAATAAGAAAGAAACATGATGAGCTGTATGTGGAATAACTTTCTTATAAAAAATATTTGGAATACCAGATTAATTGTAATTTCCTGAAAATTTAGGCAAAATTTTTATTATTTTCTATAAAAAAAATTATGATAATGAGTGGACAAGTGAATTGCTGAAGTAAAATTCAAACGGCAGTATAACTAGCAATTGTTTTTTTTTTGTTACTTTATAACACCACAATCAGAAGCGGACTGTTAACTTTGGGGGTTCTGGGTTAACACTGGGGCCTACTAAATTAATCCAAATTAATCTAACAGTGAGAGCTACACTAAACTAACATACTTTTAAAGAGCTAGATTTGCACCCCTCATGGCAAGATTCGAGATTATCTGCCGCGAGTTTTTGCGGCACTGCACTTATATACACTATCCAGGTACAATTATGTGGCGTCACATTGGACAGCTATGCGGCGCGATGATTTGACTTCAGTACGTTGCACTACTGTTAAATTGTGAAAACTCGTGGCAGGTGATCTCAAATCTTGCCCAAAAAAAATTTGTATAATTTATTTTTTCTTAAATTTTTAATTTAAATTGTTTTTTTTTATTTTTTTGATCGCGAAGGGGACCCTTTGATATATCGGGGCCCTGGGCTGTAGCCCCTAAAGACCATGCCTAAATCTGCCCCTGATCAATAAAACAGTCACAACATTATATCCTCTTTTGATCGCGAAGGGGGCCCTTTGATATATCGGGGCCCTGGGCTGTAGCCCATAAAGACCATGCCTAAATCTGCCCCTGATCAATAAAACAGTCACAACATTATATCCTCTTATGCCACCATACTTAACACTCCCAAGTCAGTTTAGTATTAATACCTGAATCTGGTATCTTATATCTGCTGAAGTTGATTTGAATCTTTCATCACATACTTGCTGAGGCTGATTTGAATCTTTCAAATTTTATAAGTTTAATTATTTTGCATTTTTATTTTTTAACCTTTTATGAATTTTTTCTAATGGCTTAGTTATTTTATTTCCTAATTTCAATGCAATCGAAAAATAACTTGCATTCAAAATGTATTTGTTACAACTTTTTAATTTCATTAATGTTTGTAAATAAAAATTCATTCATATGATTATTGTAAAAAAATTTATTTTTTATTAATTTCTATAATCCTCTGTCAATTTTGAATTATAATTTGGCTGATGAAGTCATATTTAGAGATGAAACCATCATTACATCCTACTGTAAGTCAAGTGCTAAAGAATGCCTAAATAAACAATTTCAACTATTTGTTTTTCTCTCTATTTTGTTTGATTAAAAAAAGATAATAATTAATTAATTACTAATTCTATTGATTCTGTCATTGGTCCATATTTAAAACCTAAATATTGTCTTCTACTTATTTAAAAAAGTCTATTATACAGGGTGTAAATTATCTCCTTCAAAAAAACTACACTACAACGTAGACGAAATTCAGTCGTGAAAGAGGCTCTTGGCTTCAGCCATAAAAACCATGCCTAAATCCGCCCCTGTGTTGTGACAAAGTTCGCGTGAAATTGTGATAGAGAGGCGTCACGGTTTCCGCTGACATCGAATATTTTCAAACAATAATAAGCATGACTTTCAACGAATCGTGATCATGATTCCTATAATAATTTATTCTTTTTTTATTTCACTTATATAGCAAAAAAATATTATAGCAAGTTCGCAAGAATTTAATTGTGACTACTTTTTGTTTCCCCAGAACAAGAGGTTTGGTAAACCCTACAAAGTTCCGGAGAACCGGTGCGAATCTATTGAATGATAACATTGGCTAGAATTATATTTATTTCTGATTTGTCTAATACTTAATAGATCTCTTTTCAATTTTATAGAAGTAATAATTTATGTTTCATAGAAAACAATAGAAAATCGTTTATTCGAATATTCAAACAATAAATAACAAAATCATTGTTTAAGCTAATACGGGTGTTTTTGACTGATTCATGATCCAAAGATGAAAAGAGGCTTTTGTCCATTAATTAATACATTTCATTATTTGCGAATTTTGTTGCGATATTACATTGACTTGTATAACCTTTTGTTTTAATTTATAAAATTGCCTAAAAAGAAATTGGTGAGAAAAGCATTTTTATTAATTAATTCACTCTTATGAATATAGAATTAATTCTATACTGTATTCATAAGATAGAATTATGAATTTTTGATTAATGCAGTGGTGTTAATGAACTTATCTGGTGGGAATTTAATTGCTTAATATTTTATTTTTATTCCGAAAGATGAATATATATACATAAGCTTGTAAAGTTTACAAATCTAGCGAATAAATTAATTCAATAACAGTAATATATACAGTATATAATTACTTTTTTAATTAAAATTACTCTAGTCATTCTTTTATTTATTCAGCTCATTTCAGCTTTATACTAGATACTCTTTCATAGATTTATACTAATATTATAAATGTTACAGTATCTATAAACTTTTTAACAAATATTTATAGCAACATTTTAATAATTAAGATGATGCAAAGTTATTATTTAATTTATTAATTAAGACTGCTTCTATTAATTTTTTTTATAAATTTCTGTTGAAATTATATTAATTTTCATCCATATACTGTATCTTTAATAAACGTTATATAATTAAGAATATTAATTTTTATCTTTTCAAAGAAGTAATATACTTACAGTATTTATCAATTTATATTTTTGATTTTTATCATATCTTTTCATTGTTTTCAAATTATTAAATTTGCTTCCTTAAAGATAAAAAACTGAAAAAAAAAACAATAAAATATGTTTACTATTTAATTTAAAATAATGATAATTTATTAATGTTTATTAAAATAGTAATTTTAATAAACATTATTAAACTTCTATAACTCCTATATAAATACTTTATTTGTAATGCATCTGTACATTAATATTTTAATAAAATTTTATTTTAATTTTAAGCAAATTTTCAATTCATTTATTATAATTAGATAACTCTGTGCATCTATGATCAAATAATTTAAACCAAATATTTATCTTTAAAACATTCTTTGTAATTCAATATTAAAGAAATGCATTTCAAAGTTGTTTTCTCTTTTGTCCTTTCCAGTTTTTTTCTTTACAATAGTATTACAGATACAATAGCACTACAAATTGAAATTTTTGGAAAGCAATATTAAATTTTTTTTTTTTACAAAATGTAGTCGATGAAAAACTATATACATGATATTATATACTTTTAAAATATATATTTCAAAATAAATAACATCTTTATGAAAAATTAGTTTATATAAAATCAATTTATCAGATAAAAAAATGAAGAATGCAATTCAACAACTTACAAAAACATGCCATGTTTACTTATATAATTTACTATGAACTTTATATTTTTCCTTAATAATGCACAATATCAAATCTATTTAATCAAAAAAAAATTATTTATACTAAATTTATATTTAATCTTACATATTTTCTTAAAAAACATTTTCTTCAATTTCAATTTAATTAAAAATATGATGTAAAAGAACTGAATAGAAAATAAAACAGAAAATAGCTTCGATTTTCTAATATTGAATTCTATTGTTTCTTTGTTTGATATCTGTCAGGATAGAAAATGGCTTATGATAACTTATGTAACAACAATATAAAAATGGTTATTGAATATTATATAACATGTCCAGATTCACATAAATAAATCTGAAATCAGAAATTCTTACTGCAAAGTTAAATACAAAGAGTGTCGAATTGAATGATGTGTATAAAATTACCTTTGTCTTCATTTTACTTCAAATGTTATTTCTAATACTTTTAAATTATGAAAAATATATATACAAATTAAAAAGCGTATAGAAAATAAAAATTATATTTAAAAAATATTTTTCAATGCCTTAATGAGAATACAATAAAGCAGAAAGCAAAAAATTGAGCATGGAATCATGTCAAGAAAATATATTTGAAATTATACAGTACTTACATAGGGGAAAGTAGGCTAAATCGTACTGGACATTAATCGTACCACCGCTGTTTTTTCTAAACGAATTATCATTTTTTTGTGTGTCAACACTGTTCTGTTGTATCTTATGTCATATGAATGCTGCCATATATTATTTTTGATTTCAAGTGATTTAATGACACAATGAAACTTTAAATATCAGTTTTTTGCAACTTTGATGTAAGTTTTCGGAATTTGGTCTAAGTCATTTCAAAAGTGAAAAATGAACATTGAAATTTATTACTATTGATATAATATTTCATTTGTCGAATTTTATCTATTATGTGGTACCACTAACAGATTGGCAAAATAATTAAACGTTTTCTTGTAGTTTTCAATTTTTTGAAATTGAAGAAAGTTCGGTAAATCGTACCGGTGGCTAATCGCTAAATCGTACCAATATGATTTATCTGACTTATTTTCATCGATGCCCTGGACCCGTTTGATTGTAATTTATTCAGACAGAATATATTTATACTAAATTTGATAACTAATTCGTACATTTATGTAGAAAAAAAAATGATGATGATCCCAAAGAACAACTGGTTGCGGACAATGCTGGAGAGCACTGGTTCTGTAATCACAGACGATGATAATTGTGTAGCTTGTGAAGGCTACTATTTTGATAAAACAGACTTAAAGTAGACTGGATTAAATGCATTAAATGCCAAAATTGGTTGCATGAAATTATGCACTGATTATCCTGATGCTTGCATAAAGAATAGTTCGAAATACAGTAGTTGATTTGAAGTGTTTTGTGAAGCCCAAATTAAGGCCTAATTCATAAACTTGAGTTTATTGACATTTATTACTTTTCTAAATTTTAGCAGATTTCATTTGCTATTTGCTTTCCATTTTTCTCCATATGTGCATATTAAACAACAAAAGAAAGTTAAATTTCCTTCATAAAATTTACATTCTTTCATAAATAAAAAAATCTCCGAGATGTTTTATTTTCGAATGTAAAAAACTTTATTATTTAAATTCCAATAAAGAATAATCGAAAAAAATGGTGATTTTTATAAAAATAACTGTTGATATCTTGGTATGATTCCAAAACAATTGAAAAATACAGAATATTTGGCGATGGCACAAAATGAATTTTTAAATCGTTTGAATGCTTAAATGATATCCATCGGATATGATATACCATATATTGTGAATGATGGTTCAATTATGGATGTTCCAGATTTGTAAAAGTATTCTATTTTATCCAAGGAAACTTGTTTCTTTTCGTAATTTATACGATAATAATAGGGTTCTCTTTCTGATAAATGTGACATTTATAAACCACTTATACATTATTTATACATTTATATACGATATTTTCTTGGAAATCATTTCGTATTAGCTCTGTATAATATAGTTTCAGCATAATATTTCAGTCATTGTCTTGTATTACGAATATGATTAATTCACGTTTCTTAATCCATTAGCAACCAGCAACATATATTGGATATATAAGACAGTTTATTAATGATAGTTTGATTGATCATGAGCTGAAATTCAATTTTTTATCATATATTATATATTAAGTAAATATTTAAAAACAGAAAATAATAATTTAATTATAGTATAATGCATTAAAAATACTGTATATTATTCAGAAGTTAAGGTTCTAATTAATAATTATTATATATCAGTTTGATATCAGGTAGAAAAATAGATTATTCTGCATTGAATTAGTCAAGTAAAAATTGAAGTTTTGCTAGCAAATCGAAAAAAGTGTTAATATTTATAATACTGCATTTTTTTATAATATATTATATTCTCTTTTTTCGTTCTAAGTTAAAATATTAATTCTATTATATTATATTTATAGGAATTCCTTCAAAAGATTTTATTTTTAATTTATACTCTCTTTACTTGAAATATAAAAACGCAATATAGGGGAAAGTTTGCAAAATCGTACCGTTCGTTAAATCGTACCATCGCTGTTTTTCCTAAACGAATTATCATTTTTTATGTGTCAACACTGTTCTGTCGTATCCTATGTCATACGAATGCCGCCATATTATTTCCGATTTCAAGCGATTTAATGTTGAGTAAACTTTAAATATCAGTTTTTTGCAACTTTGGTGTAAGTTTTCGGAATTTTGTCTAAGCCATTTCAAAAGTGAAAAATGAACATTGAAATTTATTACTATAATATTTCATTTGTCGAAGTTTATCTATTATGTGGTACCATTAACAGATTGGCAAAATAATTAAATGTTTTCTTGTAGTTTTCAATTTTATGAAATTGAAGAAAGTTCGGTAAATCGTACCGGTGGCTAATCGCTAATCGCTACCAATATGATTTATCTGACTTATTTTCATCGATGCCCTAGGCACGTTTGATTGTAATTTATTTAGATAGAATATATTTATACTATATTTGATACCTAATTCGTACATTTATGGAGAAAAAAAATGATGATGATCCCAAAGAACAACTTGTTGCGGACAATGCTGGAGAGCGTTCTGTGATCAAAGACGATGATAAGACTACTATGAAGGCTACTACTTTGATGAAACGGACTTAAAGTAGACTGGATTAAATGCATTAAATGCCAAAATTGGTTGCATGAAATATGCACTGATTATCCTGATTGCTGCTTGCATAAAGAATAGTTCGAAGTACAGTAGCTGATTTCCATAAAAATGAAGAGTTTTGTGAAGCCCAAATTAAGGCCTAATTCATAAACTTGAGTTTATTGAACATTATAAGTTTTGTTTTTATATGAATGAATATTTTTTGTAACTTAATCATAATTCTTTAATAAATAATTTCTTCAGATCAGTAGTGATATTAATAACTCTCTCCTTTTTCTAATATATTCTGAGATTTTATAAAAAAATAAATATATAATTATTGTTTCGTTTTTTTTAAATATTCCTGACTTTCTTAGAGGTACGATTTAAAATCACATGGGTACAATTTAGCGAACCGGTATCTAAATCGTACCGAATTACTTTTTTTTCTTTTATTATTTATGTTCAATCTAGCGAACCGGTAATCTAAATCGTACCGAATTACACTTTTTTCCTTCTATTATTTATGAGAAAAATTATAAATTTTTATAGCTTTATTTTGATTAGAATTGTGTGTAACAAAATAAACTTTTAAACAAAAAACAGATGTTTTGTTTCGGATTGATAGTTTAATTTCCAGGAACATTATTTTCTTAGGGGTACAATTTAGTCAACTTTCCCCTATATGGAATTAACGCTCAATGATTGTGAAGATTTATTGTAAGAGAAATCGTAAAATTTATTATATAAATAATTGCAAAACTGAATGCATATAAGCAGAAAATTACTAAGTTACAAAACTAACAAAATAATAGATTAGATCATCAGATGAAAGAAGCAGTCTGAATTAGATTTGTCGTAATTAAAATAATGCTCATCTAATATCTACAAAGAAGATGGGCAATTATTTTAATTGATACCGCCATACAAAGAATGGAATCCCATTGAGACACTCAAAATTAATCCTATTCAACCTATTCTTTGCTCAATATAATATTTATCGTTTCAACAATTTAATACGCATTTTATATAATATGCTGTTATCCTGAAATATTTTTCGGAAAAATTGATGAAATCTTGAGTGAGCAATAAATATTTATCAAAATTAATGATTCTTCAAAAACACTAATTATCGTCTTATAAACATAATTTAAAAGAATTGAGTTATTTAAATTATATAAAAATTGTGGCAATATGTATAATAATCTCTTACATTTAATAAATATATCATATTTGTAAACTATTCATACAGGTATTATGAAATATTTGAAATTATAATACTAATCTCACATTATCAAAAGAAATAATAGAAGTTTAATAAAATATAATTTTAACTTTAATTTAGTACAAATAACATTACATTCATCATCATCATCAGAAGCAGCAGCATTTCTTATTTCATCCACTGCTGGACTATATAACTCCTTTTATTTCTAGATATAGCCTACCTATCTTGTGAAATCTGCATCCACTGGAAATCAATTATTTTTCTTATATTGTCTCTCCATCGTTTGTATTGCCTGCTAGGAAATCTTTTCCCTTGCCTTGGTTACCATTCTTTAATTCTCTTTGTCCATCGGTTATCGGTGTATCTTGCTATGTGGCCTACCCAATGCCGTTTACTGCTTCTAACTCTTACCAGTATGTCTTCTACTTTGGTTTGTTCTCTTATTCATATATTGGTCTTGCGGTGAATCCTAACATGTATCTTTCCATGCTTCTTTGGGTTTCCATGCTTCTGTTTCATTTTTTTTTTTTTTTTTTTTTTTAAAAGTTCATGTTTCACAGAACATCATATTAACGTCTAATTATATTTCTTTTCCTTTTATATATGTTGCATCTTTTTTGGCTTTAAGTTTTTATTTATATTAAATTTATTGTTCTCTAATGTTGTCTTTTTATATACATATTTATTAATAATATTTACCGTGTTTGTGTCGATGTTTTAATTGTTTTTATGGATATTCTCTGAAACTGAAATGTTTCATTTAAGAGATGTATCAATATTCATAAATGAATTTCTTATATTTTTTTTATCATCCACTGCGAATAAAAGTTTTGGTTTGAAGTTATGTAATGATGGAATTTTTGCATCGCTTTCTAATCAGTTTATATTATTAAACAACGAGACTAATCCAGAGTCCGCCATGAATAGTTTACATCCTGATGAGGTCTGCCAAAATGTACAGGAAACATGGATAAAATTTATCCGAACCAATCTCGAAAAAATTTTTTATGTTGAATATGCTTTAAGCTTGAAATTATTACAACACGTGAATGATTATAATAATCACCATTATAGGAACTTATTTATCCTCGAAAACTACTCGTAAGCTGAAAACTCGTATAATGAAAATTAAAATCCCATTATTTCCTATATTACCAGTTATTTCCAGAGTCCAAAATTTATCACCAAACATCATAACTTCACCCAGAAAAAAACCGTCAAATCAATAATAATCTTCGTAAATTATTTTAATAGCATTCTTAAATCTTATTAAGAGATGCATAAACAACAGACAGTACCCTGGGTTAACGAGTTCTTTGAAGTTCTGTTAAATAATTATGTTATAACCATTAAACAATGCATAAACATTATGCATTTAAAATATTTTAAAAATAAATTTTAATGAAAAATAATTTTATTCTTGAGAACAATTTAAAAATTTTTTAAATTGTTTTTGTCAGAAATTTAATCCTGACGTATTTGATATTTATAACTATGTATTTATACCAGTGCTTAATTCTTAAGAAGTAAACATTTGTTCGTAAACTGAAATAATAGATAGAAATTAATTTGTTTGGCATAAGCTAAATCATGAAACAATTGCTTTATGATGATGCATGTCTATATATAATGTGTGCATATGCACGTACTTGATATACATATATTATTTATATATATGTATATTTAGACTATGTACAATTATATAGTATACTAGAAATTACCCGCTCATATAAATGAGCAGAAATATACTGTTGTGATCTAATCTTAAATTAAACAATATTCCGTAAAAATAAAAACAATAAAAGCATTCAAACATAATTAGGCGAGCTGCAAGCGTGAGTTGAGTTTAGTTGAATTGCGAGACTTGGACAGTAAAAGTTAATAGTGAGCGATAAATTGTGAAAGCGAAAGTGGACTAAGAACTGTGAGTTATTCTGAATTAAAGACATAGATTAGTGTTGTATGAGATAATTATCGGATTTTGTATTGAATTTAGTTATAGTGAAACAAGATTATTTTGTTTTGTGTGTAAATAAATTGGACTATACGAAATATAGCTGTATTCACTGTTTTATTAATCTCTACGAAATCGTAAATCCAAAAAACGTGACAATATGATACTCTTTTAAATGGCGAAATGCAAAACAATCAAAATAAAACCCAAAAATTTTTTTTGTTTTAATTAAAAAACCGTGTAAAAGCGAAACCGTGTAAATTGAGTGCCGTGCAAATCGAGGGCTAGGTGTATTTCATTCGAGAGAGCTATTTGACGCCACTCTTCTCTGCTACATTTTTCCCACTTTCTGTCCAGAGTCTCAGAGCAGACCAAAGCGCTTATAAGGTAAGCGCTTTAACTTAATAACAACCGATATCGCCGAATTCGAGCGCCTCTAAGCGATTGGTGGCGGAACTAAGTTGTTAATAGGATAATCAACCTTACAGGGATAAAATTTGAGACTCACTCACTTGTGTTAATCTATCTCTGTTCTGGATAAAACTCACTGACCTGTTCTTTTTCCCGGGGAAAGATGCGTCTTATGTTTTCTCCTTTTTTTTCTTTCTTTTTTAATTTGTCTTTTGCGACACCTGCATGTAACGCAATTCTTTGTTTGATCGTATATTTTCTATCGTTTATTATTCTTTCTTTATGTTGTGGAGACAATTCTCCGGACCGGATAGTATAATATTCTTATCGTTTGTTTTACTTTTAAAATGTCACTCCGGTCAAATTCCTTTCGTAATTTTCGATGAGGTGGGGAGTGACATCTTGTATTTGACTTGAATTCTAGGTCTCCACACGTGTTATACAAGTGTTACCTGCACATATACTTTGTTGAAAAATTTATAAATAAATAAAATGAACGGATGTTGAGAAATCAAACGAACTAATAGAATAAATAAATTTTAATTCATGTTGAAAAAATAATAATCACGTATTAATTTTTTAATAATTTATTTTGATTGCAACCTTATTGTAGAATTACGGATATATCGCAAATAAGTTTTCCCCTTTTTGTTTTTAACGAAGAAATTTACGATATAAGTTATAAAAATGAAAAATTTGTTAAAATGTTGAATTATTTCATCCAGCGTTAAGGAGGTAGATCCGAAAAGTAATTAAATATTGATGAATTTCAAGAGGTAAATCATTTTGTCGGTATGGAAGTCAGATTGTTTACTCGAATATTTTATTAATCTTAATTAATTAATAATCCTTTAAATAAAATTTAATTAACAAAACATTCAAATAAATATTCAGTATTTTATAAATTAATTGCATTTATTTGTAGTTAATATCATCGTTTAAAAAAATAGAGCTAGGCTGCATAAAGAAATTAAACATATTTAAAAATACAGTATAATATTTAAACTTAGGAATATTTACGTAAATGTATAATCAAATAAACCGATAATTATTTTTTTAATTTAATTAAGTTTCTCCTTTTTATAATTTGCATTTTTAATAACATTATTTGGTGGATTCTAATTAAATTGACCATTGAAACATACTGGCTACCTGAGAAATTTAGAAAGATATTTTATTATCTTAATTATTTTAATTGGTTCCTTTATAGCGAAGATCTGCGTGTAATGAATAATTGAATATAATCTCTCCAAACACGAATAAAAAAAATATTTAGTTATAATCAACTTAGAAAAATATTTGCACTTTGCTTATTCAATATTAAGTTCTTTAAACGAAATTTCACTGACGTAATAATTTTTGTCAGCTGAGAGTGGATAAGATTTCAAAAGACTGAGCTAATTAGAATAGATCTTTCAGTAATCCAATCAGAGCACTTCTGTCATGATGACGTATAATACTTCCGTTATGTTAAACAAGCATAAACATTATGGTTTCAGGTAATAATGTGTGCAGAGTTGTGTGAAATGTTGAATGAAAAGCCGTTTCAGTATGAGAAAATCATTTAAAATTCACCACTAAATTTCTCAAGAGTTGATTTAGTAAAAGCTGCAACCAAGCTGAAGTTTGAGGTTGTTGCTCCACTTTGCCTCCACCATCTATGCTGGAAATGCCGAAAAGATTTTATTGATGTTTTCAATAAAAATGAAAAAAGCCACGAAAGGAAAGAGTTAATGCCGAAGTAAGGAATTTTCGTTCTATATGAGACCGATTTAAACTCGATTAAAGCCTAGAACACACCGAGACTTTTCTGCGCAGAATAGCAGAAAGAGAGGGAAAAAGTAGAAAGAAATTTATGCATATCTAGGCAGAAAACTGACATTAGCACAGCTCAACTTTCTCATTCTGCTCGAGTTTTCTGCTTAACTACAACCAATCGTAGCATTGTTTACATATGACATCATATACGTTTAAAACATGGCGGAAAGTAAGCGACGATTGTCTACTGTAAATACTGAGATGTTTATCGAAGACATAAGAAAATATTCCTGTCTTTATGATAAATAGAACAAAAATTACAAGGATATAGTTTTAAAGCAGTCTTTATGGAAATCCATCGACATACGGCATAACATAACAGATAATAAATATAGATCATTTTGAAAATAACTTCCGATCATATTTGCCAGACGTAGAGATATTATATTAGATTCATAAAACTATAATAGAATGTAATGGAAATATAATATAAATAATGATTTCCTTTTAAAATGAAAATATTTCATATTTAAAAAATATTTGAAATATTTATAAATTATCAGTTTGCTAAATATAAGAAAGACACAAGGTGCCGCTTTTCGTTTCTTAACTATAGTGCATTCCGCCGCCATTTTACATCCTTTACAGATCGATAATCACGGGTAACTTTGTGAAAAGTAAACCATAATACTACGTTTCTTTCTAATTTTAAAATTGCAAAAGTAGAAAAAGAAATACAGTGATGCCTCGCAATTCGTTACTAATCTGTCGCCGAAGTAATGTCGAATTGCGGGACAACATTTCCCATATAAGACTATGGAAAATAGATTAATTTGTCGACTTGCGGGACAATATTTCCCATATAAGATTATGTAAAATAGATTAATTCGTTGTTGGACCCCCATCTCACTCCCCTAACTAGTGAGTGAGAGAGATACAATATATTATTTAATTCCCATCTACTACCCTAACAGGTGAGATGAGAGAGAGATACTATATTATTTACTTTATTATATGTGTTTTATTATTGTATAATACGCTAAATTACAAAATACACTATTTTATACACAACAATTTATTAGCCCTTGGATGTTGGAACGAAGTTTTCCAGCAGAAACTTTAATACCCATAATCTTCTGTCTCAGTTGCAAAACGTTGCCTCAGTTGTCTAAGGAATGTCATACTCGAGTTATATTTTTAATTGTTCTATCTTTCTGCACTTTATCTACATTTTTTTTTTCTTCGTCTCTTTGCTCAATCGAGTGTTCTTTTCGGAATTATTCCTCTGATCCTCTTTGAACACATCTTTACATTTCACTCAAAAAAATAATAATAATTACAAGTTTTTTTACTTTCTGAAAAATGTAAAATTGAAAATTTAACAGAAACAACAGGGGCAAACACCAAAGTAGCCTAAAAAGAGCTGACAAATAGCAAATGTGGCACAGTTTTTCTGCAATGATATTGCAGCTCTTCTCCTTCGCCCCGCCTGGGCTTGCGATTTGCGACCCCAAGTGTCTTATATCACTTTAATCGCCTGAATTTTGTCTACGTCATAGTGTACTTTTTTTGAAGGAGATAATTTACACCCTGTATAATCTTTGACTAATTTCATTCTATAAGAAACATTATTTTCATTTATCATGCTGTTATTTGACTTACATTCAGTACTAAAATAGTATACTAAATTCAGACATTTTGTTTAAGAATGTATCTTTAATATTACAATAGATGTTTATGCAAAATATTTTTTATTTGTGTTGTTTCACTTTGTATCTTGTTTTTCAGGAATATTCCAGTGATACAAATTGGAGCTCTATTCCATAGATATTATTTTTAATTAACAGAATTACACATTGAAATCAAGTTTCCTGAAAATATACCTTAAATTATTCCTTGTATTTCATAAAATTTGTATCCATTGTGCACCAGCTCCCCAACATTTGCAAATTTGATTATTTATTAGGTAGTCATAAAATTTAAATTATAAATACAGTTTTATTTTCCTTCTATTGTTTTTTTCTCATATATGTGTAAATTTTTGCTTTATTTATATCTTTGTTTGATTTTCACTGTTTTCTAAGTTTTTTAACTAATTTCAGGTTTAGCATTAAACATGAAGTAATGTGAAAGTTGCATATTAAATTGAAAACTTTATAATCAGATCTAAATACTTATTTGCAAATTTCTATTTCTTCAATAGTAGTCAGAAAATGCCCTTTGCAAATATTGAATGAATGGTGTATTTTGAAGTGTATCTGAATTGCCAACTGTTTCATTCATCTAACTTTAGTAATATGGATATCGAATTTTAAGTGATATCATTAAGTATTTTTTTAATTATATAAAAAGATGTTTTTTTCTATAGGTTGCAATGTTCAAGTTCCATCAGAAGTAATTGTGCTGAATTCTATTGTACTGCCACATAAAGATCTCAACAGAAGCTATAAAAATGAAATAATATTATGAAATTTAACTTATGGTCCAGATATATTTATAAAATTGCTTTGGAAATGTTTATTGAATAATAAAAATCTCAGAATTTAATTAAATTCATTTTATAAATATGAATACTGTTTATAATTTTCTACAAGACATTTAAAAATAATCATCACCATATTCAGAAAATTGGATCAGACAATTGATTTTTTTCTGAATATTATTATTATATAGGATACAAAATAACAACAGCTTCATAAACATGAAAATATATTTAGAAAACTAAATATAGTACAATAATGACTTCAGTTTATTTATAAACCTAATAATCATAGTATTTTGAGTTCTTTTTAAGTAAGCTTGCCTTGTGTCCCAATTTTGCCACTGCTATTTAATTTTCTATAAAATATTTGTCAGCATGCTCAGAATGCCCTTTACTTTTAAAATTTGTAATAAAAATTTCTTTTATTAAATTTTACTGTTTTTTTTTTAATGAAATTTCAAAAAATTCTAGCTTGGAAATGGAGATTTGGTTTTGGTCAGGAAGACAGTATATTAAATTTTACTGTTTTTTTTTTTTTATGAAATTTCAAAAAATTCTAGCTTGGAAATGGAGATTTGGTTTTGGTCAGGAAGACAGTTTTTTGACCTATAACTAAACATATAGTTATGCAAAATATGTAAGAATTAGTTTTTGATCTGCACATTGTTATTATTTTATCCATAACATTAATTACCATCCAGTAATGATTCTGTATTTAATAATAGACACTGACAGTGCTGTCCCAAGAATTGAATGGGCATGTATGCAATCGAAGTTGATAGAGCCTCCACCTATTCAGAACTTTTAGTTTCTTCCGTGCACAACATTGCCAATTTAGTGATTTTTTGTACTAAATCTAATGCCTTTTTATTATTATTAGTGTGAGAATTCTACGCAACGCCATTGCGTTATTTTAGTGCATTTTTACTTAATGTTAAATTTAATGTTTTTTTTTTTTTTTCAAACAGATATATTGCGTATAAAAGACATTTTTTTAAAAACGTTACTGTTTCATTTTTTACAAAAATACCATAAGTTGCAAATGGAAATATTTATAACAGTTTCAAATTTGTTAACTCATTTGAATGGATCTTGGTATTTTTGTAAAAAATGAAACAGTAAGTTGCAAATGGAAATATTTATAACAGTTTCAAATTTGTTAACTCATTTGAATGGATCCATGTTTACACCAGGTTTACACGAACTCCAGCGCAATTCTATAAGATATTTTTTTAGTCATCGGATGATAGACGACGGGCCGGCCCGGACCCGATGAAAAATATTTTCAAGGGGTGAATGCGAGACTCGAACCGGTCTTGCAGAGTTATAATTGAGCATTAATTTGTTAAATATTCTGATTGTATGCCTAAAGTAAAAAAGAAAATTCCATTACATGAATTTTATTTTTTTCTTTAGGAATGCCATCGAGTTATGCTGGCTTTTTTTTTGTAACACCACAGAGCTTGAGTGCATGCGGGCGATTCTCCATTTTCAAATTTCTGATCTTCCCATCCTAATTATGAATTTCACTATAGTATATACAGTGGATTCCGTTTAATTGGGCCAGCCGCGTAATTGGGCCGAATCTCAAAGAACGGAAACCAAACTAATACATAATTTAAACGCTTAATTGGGACAGTAGCAGCTCAAAGAACAGAAACCAAACTAATACATAATTTAAATGCTTAATTGGGACAGTAGCAGAAAAGGAATTTCAATTTTTGATATATGCTTAATTGAGACAGTAGCAGAAAAGGAATTTTCAATTTTTGATATATTAATATATTAGGGATTTTTCGAAAATATGGCAACACTACGTACATTAACACTTGTTGTGTGCTTTCTTAAAAAATCCTTATATAAAAATTATAAGATTTTATTGCACCGGTAATTTTTCAGCTTAAACCTTTCTACAAGACAATACGGACTGACACAATAGAGCGGGTCGTTTTTTCGCGTCCTATTACATATACATCGTCGACACACTGTCGCCACACTAATATAAACATCCATTCTTTAGTAAAATTTAAGTAAATATCATCGTTGATAAATAATACATAACAATACTGTATTCGGCAACACTAGCGTGATGAGAATCGGTTATCTATCGTCGTGAGTCTGGCAAATGTGCGTCTACTTAAGAGTCTATCGTTAAGGCTGGGTCTCACAGGTGTAATACGCGACGTAAATACGTCGGCCTGTCGACGCTGATGATGTCACTTCCTGTATATTGCTAGATGCTGCGTCGTTACGCCGGAGATGACTTTTCTTCAACTTTATGCGCTGCGGCAAGAGTACGTTGGCCATTCGTCCAATCATAAGAGAGATTGTTTTATTTCGTAATTCAGTATGGCGAGTAGAGAAGATACCATGTGCGCGTCCAATAATGATGCATTTCTGGAAGAAATGAGAAAATGTCGATTCGTTTACGATAAAAAAAATATCCGATCATATCCATGTTGAATCAGCTAACTTCAAATGATGTCACAGTAATTAGCCAATAGCTAAACGTCGTCGATTATTTACGACGCGTTGTACGCTTTCGGTCTGAACATCGGTACGCTCGACGTTTTGTACGCGACGCATTTACGTCAGCGTATTGACGTCGCATTTACGCCTGTGAGACCCAGCCTTTACTGTATCTAGCGATATTCATTTATTTTATAGTGTCGATTTTATTTAAAATTTTAAATCTTGGCCAAGATGCCAAGAAAGGAATTTACACTTTCGAGTAAAATTGCTTGGCTGGATAAAATTAAATATCCGATCATATCCATGTTGAATCAGCTAACTTCAAATGATGTCACAGTAATTAGCCAATAGCTAAACGTCGTCGATTATTTACGACGCGTTGTACGCTTTCGGTCTGAACATCGGTACGCTCGACGTTTTGTACGCGACGCATTTACGTCAGCGTATTGACGTCGCATTTACGCCTGTGAGACCCAGCCTTTACTGTATCTAGCGATATTCATTTATTTTATAGTGTCGATTTTATTTAAAATTTTAAATCTTGGCCAAGATGCCAAGAAAGGAATTTACACTTTCGAGTAAAATTGCTTGGCTGGATAAAATTAAAAGCCAACCATTTAATACAAGCCATGGTAGACTCGCTGAAATAAATCAAAATCTAGCATAGCGGGTCTCTTACAACAAGAAAATCAATTGTGTGAGGAGTGGGCATTACAGAAAGAAATTTCGAGAACATCCAAAAGAAAGCGTGATGGACAGGATCCAGAAGTCGGAGAAGCATTAGCTTAATGATTTTCTATAGTCAGCGGGCCAGGCGTGAATATCGGCGACCCATTGTTGAAGACGAATCAGAAGAGAGGGCTAAAAAACTAATAATTAGGTACTATTTTAATAAATCATTAAAATAGGTACCTAATTATTTTTTAACCTATTTATTTATTTACCTACGAATTACATATTTTATTTTAGAATTTATTATTCTCGTTTAATTGGGACAGCCGCTTAATTGGGCCAAAATGGCTTAGTCCCAATGTGTCCCGATTAAGCGGAATCCACTGTATATCTTATTCCAATACAATTGGCGAAAGAAACCTCGCATCGTAATTCATCCCTAAAGTAATCATATTCGCATTAAATGGCGAGTCTGTATATAGCAGGGACAGTGCTGCCGAGAGGAATGACATCCGAGACTTTTGTCACGGGCCCGACCGTCGAGCCCCGACGTGCCACATACATTGGCCGCCACCAGAGCGCACTGTCTACCACCCAAAGCAGTTATGCCAAAATAAACTATTTTAAATATAACAGTATTTTGATAGACGGTTTTAAAATTTTTATTCATCCCTCATCGAAGAAGGTTTTTTTTTTTTGGTCTCATCTCAATGAGACAATAAAAATTTAAAAATTCTCTATTTATTTAATGTTTGTATTTTGTATGATATGTATCGAATATTGAATTTATTGTACATTTTTTTAAGTAAATGCGTAATGTTTTCTACGACTTTTTTATTAAGCTAAAATGATGCACTTTTTTAAGTGGGGTCCGGACCACAGACTTGTCAGGGGCCCGAAAATTTCTCTCGGCGGCCCTGAGCAGGGGTATATAGTAGAGTAAAAGGGAGCTGTGATAAAGTTTTAATCGTTAGTATATGTAGCGCAGCGGAACGGCATTTACGTGCCGAGTTTGGCAGTTTTCGCTATATTTTTAGGAGTGCGTCGTTTTTCGCAACAGAATATATTTGCGCAGAAACTTCACGTAAGAAATACTTCGGAAAATATCGACGTTTTGAAATCAGATATTTTAAAAAGTTGATATTCAAAAACTCGGAAAGAATTGCGCATACTTAAATGTTGTTTATTATGAAAATATTTTTTTTTATCATTTCCTGGGGCAATGGTAAGATGCGATGAATCACCGTTCGATAAATTAAAATTAATTGGATCTAAAACGTTACAGATTGCTTTTAGCCATCTTAAAACGAGTGCGCGTATATCTCCAGGGTAAAACACGTTACCTATATTTGTATACGCCCACTAGTGATTTATCGTCGTCGAGCTTAGTGCCCCAAAGCCGTTCTTCAGTTTATTAAATCAAAATACCAATCGTCCGCTTTTGTGTTCGAACATAATACTTCCACTTCATTAATTTTGTCACATCTTCGTTCCGAGATGGAACGAAACGATAACGAGTGACGACGATTATGGTAGAAAAATACACCGCGGTAATAAATCTGTCCACTATCTGAAAAAATAATGGCTATAGAATAAAAGCTTTTTTTTTTTTTTTTAATTACGGGACTTTACTTTTAGATAGAGACGGTTTACGACGATGTACATATACTTACAAATTTTAATTACAATTGTATTAAATGTGTATAATACGAATTATAAAGAGTATCGGGCCGACGTCATTTTAAACGTAGGTTAATTAAGAAATAATTTATATGGTTTATGTTTTGGTCTGAAAAAATTATCGATACACTCCGTGGCCGAACTTAAAATTCTTGGCCCCCTGGCAAAATATTATTCGGGCCCCTACCACAATAAAAAAAAATTTATGTAGATATTTTTATTAGAAAATAAAGAACAAAATTGCATCATTTAAAATAAAATTGAAAATATATTTAAAATTTTTCTTCCTGGATTTTAAATTTGCAAAATCTCTAATCACATCTTTTCCATATTTTTGGTTACAGTCAATCGGGAGAATTTTGGAGCACTTTTTAGCTTTTTTTCAAAATTTGACCATCTAAATACACTTGAAAACAATTCATGAATGAACCGTTGGAATTCATGTTCATTGAAGTTAGGCTTTTATATAAATTGTAAAGGGAATTTGTATTATTTCGCAGACAAGCTATTTTATAGCCCCGATGAAAGTTACCTTTACAATTGGACAACTTTGGACCACGTGTAAAAAATCAACTGTAATTTATTTATTTCTGCAAATTTGAAGCCCAGAACAATTGTGAACCACATTTAGAATCTAACAAATATGATTATGAGAAAAAAAATTGCGTTAGCTAGCTGCATACAGAAATTTTTTAATATATTATGTAGGGTACATTTTTGTTACTATTAAAAAAACTGTAATTTCATTATAACTTTATTTAATTTATTTTTACTATCAATAAAAAACTTCTTCATGGTGTTTTGTCCCTGAAACCGTTATTTTTGCCCACTTGAAGAATTAAACTTACAAGGGGAGGTTCAGACATTCGGGTCACCGATTTTTTTGAAATTTTGCACACCTGTAGTAGTCCCCTAGAACAATATAATGTGTGAGTAATAAAGTGCACTACTCCAGGATTGTCGAGAAAATCGCACGAGAAGTTTCGTATTGAGTTCATATAATCTAAAATTTAATCTTAAACTAATCAACAGACGGTAGTAATATAACTTTTGTACGTTATAAAAAAATTAGTGAGGCTATATCTAATTGTAAAAAGTACAAACAAAGAAATAATGCATATTTACAGGGTGGTCCAAAGTTCGCCCGATTGACTGTAGTGCTTCTACCGCCGCACCGCTCCGATTCGACGAATGCTTCACTCTTTCCGAGGTACATTTAATTTTTATTATATTATTATGTTAATTTTAAAAAGAGTAAAGAAAAGGCAGACAAAAAGGATTTGGGCCCTTCATTATTCTGGGCCCTCATTGTAGTTCCGCCACTGGATACACTTTAAAAAATCTGAGACTGTAATGGTAAAGCGTACACATTCCGTCGTACTATGTTTTTAAATTTTTTTATCACTAAGAAAGGGATAGAAAATAGCATTTATAAATGAATCTTTTATGTTGTTTATATATATATACCAATAAACTTTTATTATTTTAAAGTACCAAAAATTAAACATATATATATATATAACATTAAATTACCCCCTCAACAAATTTCTGGACAATTATTGCAAGACAAGGGCAATATTTAGGTATTTCTATTCCTTCTCTGATTTTTTTACATGACAAGAAACGGTCATTATATTGAGGGAATATCACAGATATCAATTAGTCGACATAAATTTAAAAACTCTATCATTTTTAATGCTATTCGTCTTAATTAAACGAGGAACAGCTGGTACTGCCCATATGATCGGAACTACAGAAGGAAACCTGTGACGTTTTGTATGCTTCGATCTGATTGGTAGAGAGTTACGGCACAACCTTGTCTATCTATTAACCTTGGAATATACCGTTCGACAAATGTATTTTTCAATAGGTGTTTTTGTGAAGCCTGGTGAGAGTTTTGTGAAGTATTCTGGGACTTAAACTAATCAACAGACGGTAGTAATATAAAGAAATAATGCATATTTACAGGGTGGTCCAAAGTTACCCCCGCTGGTCCAAAGTTCGCCCAATTGACTGTAGTGCTTCTACCGCCGCACCGCTCCGATTCGACGAATGCTTCACTCTTTCCGAGGTACATTTAATTTTTATTGTATTATTATGTTAATTTTAAAAAGAGTAAAGAAAAGGCAGACAAAAAGGATTTGGGCCCTTCATAATTCTGGGCCCTCATTGTAGTTCCGCCACTGGATACACTTTAAAAAATCTGAGACTGTAATGGTAAAGCGTACACATTCCGTCGAACTAAAATATATACTATGTTTTTAAATCTTTTTATCACTAAGAAAGGGATAGAAAATAGCATTTATAAATGAATCTTTTATGTTGTTTATTGCCAAAAGATGATACAAAACATAGAAACGGAAAGTAATCTCCATTTAACAATCAACGGAAGAAAATAACGAAAAGTATAGGGCAATAGAGAGTTTCCGCTCAGTTTCCACCGATAAAATCCACGGTCCGCGCAGGCGCGAGATGATGAATCGTATGGGGGTTTTTACTACAGTATTTGTTTCGGTTGTATGGTAACCGATAAAAACATCCCACCCAGATCATCAGAATTGGTCGTCAGAGGTTTAATATGATGTTAGATAATATATGTTAGAGATAATAGAGGATAGAATAGAAGTAATTTATGAGAATAGAGAGAATTTACGAAAATACAGCATCTGGTGTCGGCGGATCGCCATAACTCGGAGTGGCCGAAGCCACTGCCGATAACTTTCCGAAACGATACGATGTTTTCGTTTAGTTATGGGCCGGAACTGGGTGGAAACTACCTAATAACACATTCGAACGAAACTTAAAATCCGAGTATCGACACACAAATTTATTGGAATTAAGAAGCCCGTAGATGATTATCGGTGTCCGGATAGCGAAAGAATTTTGTACTTTAGATAGCCGACTTTTCCTAACATAAATAAATTCATTTTCCCGCCTTCTGTTACGTTTTATATCAATTTGATTAACAGAATCGGATCCAGGTACTGCAAAATCGAGAGGTTTAAGACGGCCATCGATAAATAACCAGATTTTCGAACGACTCGATTTTTAGCATTCGATGTTTCGGTTATGTAACCGTGGGTCTTCGGCAACTTAAACGGTATATCATTTTATCAATCTTATTTAATACGGGTAAACGACATCCGACTTTGGAAACAAACACCGCACCGGTCCAAGTTTTTAAATATCCTTTAAGCTGGTCAAGCTACTCGGATGACACCATGGTAAAGTGTCAGCTACTCGGATGACACCATGCCGCCAGATTAAACCTTTCCACGCTACCTCAATACCTGTGGGCTCCGCCTAAAACCTATCTATCTAGAAGATAAATTGGCGCCCATAGATATCCAGATGCAGAAAAATCTACACCGTAATAATTCCGAAGTCGGAGATAGAGATAAAGATGGTGGTTTCGACCAAAACTTGGAATCTTTAATATTTACAGTTAAACCAATCTCGGACCAGTAGTCCATCCGCAGTTAATAGCTTAAATTTAATGGAGAAAACGGAATTTACCTAAATGAGAAAAAGTAACGGACGGTCACTGGTTAAATTTAATATAAACATTTCCGCCTAAGCAAAGTTTAATCATCCGTTTTCCACCCGGAAATCGACTAACCGAGCCGACGGAAAACCCACCAGACGTCTTTTTAAATCACGTACTCTCGTTCCCGGAATCCAGTTATCCGTTTTAAACGCCGACGGCCGGTGAATCTAACCATTTTCGAGCCGTAACCGGCCGTTTAAAGCTAAAAGCGACCGGGACGGGACCGGTTGAAACGGGTCTAACTACGGCCGAAATTCTCGCCTTAATATAAAAAGTCAAACTGGAATAGCGGCGGAAAACAGCTTAACGCGTAAAATTCTTTAAGGTATCGAAATCTTCGGCCAATGGTGAGGAGAACGAAAATAGGCAGTTCGGGCCCAGCTACCGTTCCGGGCTCCGACCCAGAATTTGCGTCGCATAAACGAAACGGCTCAGACGACGTCTAGAAAACCGGTTACTGAAGTACACATGTTAGTTGAGACAGATAGGACATACTGGTAGACTCTATTGTATACAAGAAACGAACAAAGCGCCTCTATGGAGAGTACTCGAAATGAACTCAACTATTAATAAAAATGATGTTTTAATCTATTGAAAGTTTTAATTATAAAAGTTTTTTGTAACAAAACCGCCATAAGATTCGTAGAAGCAATTATAACCGACCTTCCACTATCTACAACAAAAGTGAAATGAGTAACGCCATGTACTGCGAATAATGGCAGCACTTCGAATAAGAGAAGTGTCCCATCTGTATCCAAGGTTAGTATACTACAGGTGTGCTAGAGCCAATGGTAAAATCATGTACTGCGAATAATGGCAGCACTTCGAATAAGCGAAGTGTCCCATCTGTATCCAAGGTTAGTATACTACAGGTGTGCTAGAGCCAATGGTAAAATTTAACCGGATGTCACGTGGTGTATGACGACGATGATGACATCGCGTTTTACCCAACGTCGCTTCTCTACAGTAGAAAGGGTGTGGGAAGTCTCGATTCATTCAAATAACTTTAATCAAAAAATTTCTTTAATACTTTGTATTTAATTCTTTTAATATATGAAATGATGGAATTAAATAAGCAAAATAAAAAAATGTATGAAATAATTTAAAATAGATAATTTATATCTTAAATTGATTAAAACTGTTGAGCCTAGACAAAAAATCATCTTACAAATTAGCATCTTTTTTATTTGCATAATTATACACAATATATTATAATCATAGATTTTAAGATTATAATTCATATATACACATTTACTACTATAGTCATTTGGATTAATGTTATTTTATATGAATAAAAAAAATGAGGCTTAAAATAAAACTTTTATTAAATTTATGTGTTTATGTATATATTATAATATATTGTGTATAATTATGCAAATAAAAAAGATGCTAATTTGTAAGAAGGTTTTTTATCTGGGCTCAACAGTTTTCACTAAAGTGACTAGACGTCCCGGATTTTAGTTTGTGTAGGAACGAAAACTGTCCCGGATCTTTTTAACATATTCTCAATGGCACAATGTTGCTGTTTCCTCTACTTCAGCGCTTCTCAAACTTTTTCATTTGGCGACCGCATTTACCCGAGCAAATATTTTCGCGACCCTGGGTTATAGAGGTATATGAACTAGAAATACGAATTAAAACATTTGCTAAAATTTCTGCGGCCCCCAAGTTTTTTATATGGGCTCAACAGTTTTCATTAAAGTGACTAGACATCCCGGATTTTAGTTTGTGTAGGAATGAAAACTGTCCCGGATCTTTTTAACATTTTCTCAATGGCACAATGTTGCTATTTCCTCTACTTCAGCGCTTCTCAAACTTTTTCATTTGGCGACCCCATTTACCCGAGCAAATATTTTCGCGACCCTGGGTATAGACGTATATGTACTAGAAATACGAATTAAAACATTTGCTAAAATTTCTGCGGCCCCCAAATTTAAGTATGCTACCCCATATGGGGTCGTGACCCACACTTTGAGAAGCACTGCTGTACTTCATACTAGATGATGCTACTGTTATTAACTGGCAACAAATGTTTCTATTAGTGTGTGACAAGTATTGAAGATGATAAAAATACTAAATACGGAGGTTGTTACAGAAATAGCGGATTTAAAATTTAAATTTAAAAAAAAAAATGGATATGCAATATCTACCAATCACTGTACAGTACATCATTAATGCGAGGTAAATAAAAATATTTAATCACTTTGATACGAACAACATAACATTCAGGAATATTAAGAAAATAATTTAATTTGCATTATGCTGGCTAGGCACTAATGGTGCGACGAAATTTTTATTTTTATTTTTTTCAGTGATGAAAAAGTTTTAGACTTCAGAAAAAACGAAGCTGAGCGCAGAAATATTGAAAGCAATATTACAAATTAAATTGAAAATTTCCAATTCTTGTGAAGAATTCTATAATATTTCAAGTAATGAAGATTTATTAAAAATTTCATAAATACATATAAATGATTTTATTATTTATTTGATATTATTCGTTATATCGATGGTTATATCTATATATAGTCATTTTTGATATTTTTTATTGAAACTATTATTTTCTGTGTAGTTAATTTTTTGTTATGAAAAGAAGAACGCTTTATTTTTTATTAATTAATCAAAAATGTGTTTTTTTTTGTAATTTTTATATTAATAAATGCACGAAAAGATAGATCCGAGACATTTTAATGACTCACAACTAAATAAACTAAGAAAATAATGTCCTCACGAACGTGTTAAGCGTTTTTTTAATATATATTTGACACGTCTCGCATTTCAATATAAAATAACTAATCACTTTAGTTTTAATGAATTTAAGATATAAATTATCTATTTTAAATTATTTTATACATTTTTTTATTTTGTTTATTTAATTCCATCATTTCAAATATTAGAGAAATTAAACACAAAATATTAATGAAATTTTTTTGATTAAAGTTATTCGAATGAATCGAGATTTCCCCACTCTTTCTACTGTAGGGAAGCGACGTCATCATCGTCGTCATACACCACGTGACATCCGGTTAAATTTTACCACGGGCTCTAGCACACTTGTAGTATAGTAACCTCGATCTGTACCAGCTAATCTGTGCCGAAGTATATTTCTAGACCAGCCACTAGCCGGGTTTAGAATCTACCCCGCCTCTTCTCGCGCGTGCGTTAAATTTTCATAGTTGGTAGAATCCTACATGCCAACTAATCTGTGCCGAAGTATATTTCTAGACCAGCCACTAGCCGGGTTTCGAATCTACCCCGCCTCTTCTCGCGCGTGCGTTAAATTTTCATAGTTGGTAGAATCCTACATTTAATTCGAATTATTATCGAGTGAAATATAATTTAAAGAATATATTAAATGTTTTAGGTGTAACTGGAAACATTCTTCATTCGGAACTTCCGCCATATTATCGACGTCATCGATAGAGCCCGAGATACCGATTGGCCGAAAATTTTCAAACGACGGGGGCGCGAAAGAACGATAGTCGACGTCTCGGCGGCGCTGTAAAACCGCGATTTATCCGAACGTCGACTAGAAACCGTGGACGATAGAAACTCCGTTTAAACAATCGGCCCAGAAGGTCGGGATGGGCACGCGGGCCCCATCGATTTTGGTAGCGGTCGGCAGGAAAAATCGATGCGGGGTGGCGATATTTTCTAGACGAGAAAGAAGTCTTCCCGCGCCGCCTCCGTCTTAAAATCGGCGGTTAACGCGCCATCTTTATTAGACATAATAGAGCGTCCGGGGTGGAGCTGGGAACTAACCGCCCATGCGATTTTTCGGTATAGCCGCGCCCAAACCGCCTAATATCCGTGACGGTAAGTAAAGTCCTCCGGTGGTTATCCGTCGTCGGTGGCGCTACCACCGATTATCCAGCCAGTGTACGGTCCGTTTACTTGCACGGGCCGAGACGGTCGAGGACCCGTAACCCATCGCCCGGAATAGAAAATGGCGGATCGGGTCCAGGTGCGTACCTTCTCGGCTTTTTCGTGGCCGAGAAAATTTGGAGATTTTCTAACTAATTTAAGAATGGGTAATTTTTGCAGGACGGCGTAGAGTCGAGTCGAGCTAGCTGTTATTCTACCGCCGGCAGATACCAGCTACGGTTTACCAAGTCCGGATGCACGCCCGTCTCCTGCCTGTGCCTGGTGGTGGCCTCGGCCTCGGTAGCCTTGGGAGCCGCCGCCGGAGTTTATTTCGGACGTAGGTATTCTCCCACCTTAAATAAGAGTTCCAACCCTTTTAAACCTAATATTTAGATTTTTCAGTCGGCTTCTTGGGCGCGACTTCCCCCAACGGTAAGTCTTTATTTGCGCGGTGAGGTGTGGCCGATGAATAACCCCGACAACATTTCAGAGAAAGTGTTTAAAGGGAAGCTGGTGGTGACTCGGGGAGACGATTACCAGGGACCGCTGGACGACGTCTTGTCGCCGGAGTTTGTCCGGAAAGCCGACTTCTACCGGAATATAGTAAGCCATGTTTTTTGTTTAGCCGGTCGAGCCGGATTTACCCAGCCACTTTCTTTCAGCTGGACACGCTTTACCGCCGGAGTTGGTTAAAGGAGAATTTTCGGCAGTCGGAGATTTTGGCCTTCGGCCGGTGAGTCGCCCCACCTTTTTTTTATTTTTATTTTATTTTGGTAATTTGTCGGTTACCGGTGTAGGGACGAGCGAGGTCTGCTGGTTCATTTTAATCTTCGTTTGGCCGGCGACGGCGGCCCGTCTCCCACCGCCACCGACCTGTACGTGGTACTGATCGAAGAAGTGAGAAAAACCGATTCGGACCTGTTAGCCGGCCTCCGCATCGATCATCGATCCATACATATCCGAGGTGAGTCCGTTTCCTTTTTATTCGGTGGCCAATTAATTTATTCTTTCCTCTTTATCCCGCCTATCCTTCGTCTACCGCGGGGGTTCCCCGAGTGCGGCCCTCCAATCCTAGAAATGCGGCCCGCCACGCCACATCATCCGCCATCTTCAATTCATAAAGATAATTTACATTTTTACAAAACAAATAAATTTTATCATATTATAAATAAAAATTGTTCGGTTAAAAAAATACATGTATAAGCGCTTCCAAATATGTTTTCATTATTTGGAAGCGCTTATATATACGAAAAAAATTCTCGATCACCAGTCCAAATTGAGATCAAAATTAACTGATGAACTTTACCAGCGGTGTTAAGAGTACATTCGACCGACTTAGAACGAGGCTCAATGATATAAAAAAATCAATTGCTCGAGTCACACATTTCAGAATGATGAATTTATTGTTTTTTTCATTCGAAATTATTTACTTTTTTAATTATTTTTGAAATGTGTTATTTTAAATGTAATTTTTAAAAAGTAATTATTGTCATAAATGAAGAACGATTATACCATAAAATTAATATAAATCATTCCCTCGCGTCTAATTTGTTATCGATTTGAACGTATTTTACCATAACCTTTTTTTTTGGCCCGCCAAATATTTTAGAATTTACAATTTGGCCCACCTAGGCAAAACTTTGGGAATCTCTGGTTTACTGTTTATACCGAAAAAGTTTGTTCAAATAGATAGTTATCGGCTAGACCAGCGGTTCTTAACCTTCTTAGTGGTCAGCACCCTCTTAAATCTGAAATTAAGTTCTCGAACCCCCTTAAAAAATGTGTATATTTTTTAATTTAAGAAAAAAACATTTATTGCGTAAACAAATGCCGTGTTTATTTACAATATATAGTACTATATAACATAAAGTAAGTTCTCGAACCCTCTTAAAAAATGTGTATATTTTTTAATTTAAGAAAAAGACATTTATTGCGTAAACAAATGCCGTGTTTATTTACAATATATAGTACTATATAACATAAAAAGCGATATTTAAATTTTAATGGCTAGGTTGTTGTTGTTTATTCATAATAATTCTATAAAAACCAGGCTCACGGTCGCCTCGTTCGTATTTTTTTTTTTTAATTTTTGAAATTTCTCTCGCACCCCAGGTTAAGAACCACTGGGCTAGACCGTTAGGGAATTTTTCGGATTTAACTTTAAGTTTCCGCTTCCCTCGACCCGTCTCCGTTATACTTAACCGGCGGAGAGGGCCACATTTTTTTTTCGTTTAATACTCGGGTCTCGGTCAAATTTCCGTCTAATCCGGGACAGTGGCCTTGGTCTCCGTCTAACTTCCCCCTTTCAAGGAGGTCGCTAGTTACCGGATTCCTAACTCTCCGTATACGGGCAAATCGACGGAAAATAGTTTAGGTGTTATCTTTGGTTATTTACTCCCGCTCTCCTCTTTCCACCCCACTACCGTCTTATTTTTCTTATTATCGAGTGGTTAGACCGCCTAAAATGGCCAACTTCCTCGAAATTGTCTAGATTTTTATGTTTTTACTTTTCGAAATTCTCCGCCACATCGTCAAATATAAGAAAAAGAAATTTGTTTCACTTCTATACTAAAAATAAGGAAGTTTTAATTATTTAAACAGTGGTCTACGTTTCATATTAAATATCGGCGGTTATCCGGAATTTTTACTACCGCGGAGTTTTAACGGAAAAGGTATTAATGGGCCGATTTCGTTGCAGAAAGAGAGGCGGACGACCGGGCGCCGACCGTCTGGACCCCGAGAAAACATTATCCGGGCTACTTGGAGAGACCGACTACCAGTCCGGCCACTCCGGTGGAGGTGGATCGCCGGTGCGTGGCCATCCAGTTGGATTTTTGCCAGACGCTGTCTTATAACGCCACTTCCTATCCCAATTTGGTCGGTCACCGATCCGTCAAAGAAGTCACTCGGCAGTTGGTGAGTTTTCGTCAGATAGTGGACTTGGAATGCTACGCTCACGCCCAAGAATTGATCTGCCAGCTTCTTCAACCGGATTGCCAAGATAATCGGCTGACCTATCCCTGCCGTCATCTGTGTCGAGGTAACCGCTTTAATTAGCGCCACGCGCTTACCGTGTATCCCATCTCCACCCCTTATTTAATCGATTTCAGAATTTTTGGATTCCTGCCGACTCATGCTGAGGCCTTCCACCCTCCGAAGTATTAATTGCAGCCAGTTTCCCCAACCTCCCGAACAGTGCCGAGATAAAACGGGTAAGTGTTTTTTCCACACCACTACGGATCCAGCCTTAATAATACTAATTTTTATTAGAGACTTTCTTAACCACAAATTTTTTAAAAGTTTAATTTTAAGCCAGAGGGCGACAGAGTTTCTCGGGATGGCCGTCGGGTTTAGTCACGTAACTAAAGGTAAACGAGACTAAAAATTTCGGTATTTACAACTAGGGTGCCAGTTTCGGAATTAATGCTTGGCCGGGTGACGGTCTTTGGTTTCTTCGGCCGGTGGCTTTTTCGAAGACGGACGGCAGCAGCGGAATTTGCTGGAAAGGTTATTTTCCATGACGTAGAAATCGGATCTTCGGCAGAAGACGATTATTCCCAAGACGGTGAGAAAGCCGAGCAGTCCGCCCCACAAGATGGCTTGATCCCTCCTGAAACACAGACAAACTATTAATCTTGGCGTCAATAAAAAGCGGCGAATTAACCAAATGTAATTACACGATGGCCGATTTGTCTTTTTCGGCGCAACAAGACGGGTTTCCGTATTCTTTACAACATTTGGCGTTATCTTCGCATTGGTAGACGTTGGTGGGTTCGAACCATCCTTTCTCGTCGTCTATTAAACAGTCCACTTTACCTAAAACAAAAAAGAAAAAATTGGCTGATCATCCCATAAAGTTTCTCTTTTCCAGGTCTCAAGATTGGACCGGCCGACTGATTCCACCCGAAATTTGCCTCCAAACACAAATTATTCGACCGGATGGAAATAAACGCTCCTACTACCGTCACTATAATCTGCCCGTACTTATGAAAAGAAATTTTAATAAATATTTATTTATAAAATGCCCCTCTTTATTTCTCTTAAGGTTAAAGACTAATATACCCTATATCCTTATATACAGCAAAAATTTGTTCGATTCGGAGCTAGCCCAATGCCGGATTTATATATTTTTAGTCCCTAAGATAGAAAAAAATTGAGGCTCCTTTCCCAGTTTTTTTAATTGTATAAAAATACACATATGTCTATTTACCTGGGTTATTGATACGTAGCCGAGTCATTATTAAATTATTTAACTTTAAGACGTGTACGGTATAAATTAAACAAAATATAACGTAAAGAAAACATACAAATATGTTTAACACAAACATTGTATCGGTTGAAAATGGAGCGAATCTAAAAACGCCCAACAGCCATTAAAATCGTAGATTCTATTCTAAATAATCTAAATTTCCAACCATTAAAAATGTATATAGGCTACGAAACCGGCAGCTATCTTGGCTAAAGCTCTGTATATTGAAAGTACCGCCAACTAGCGTCGCCGCCATGTTTGTCCTTCCTGGATTTCGGTGGCAATTGAATGTACGCGTTAAAACGTGATCGCTTCGCTTTTGGTATTGGTTGGAAAAACAAAATGAAATGAAAATCGTTCAAATGCTTCGATTTAATCATAAGCACACTTTTCTGTAAGAAACGAAAGAAAATAAAAACACTCAGAAGTAGAGAAATATAATGAATTTCGATTTACAAAGAAAATTTTTATTATTTCTGAAATTATTTTTATATCTTATGTCAATATTTTAAGTAAAGCATTCAAAATAAAATATTTTGAAATATGCAAATTCAGTATATAAAAATCCAAATTACTATTACACTGTAATTATTTATAAAAGTAATGTAATACAAATTAGATAAGATGTCTGTAAACAAAAAAAAAAACACATAAACCAAGTATAAAAATGTTGGGAAGAAAGGTTCGCAGGAACCTAACTCTGTATTTCTCATAGGCATAATGGTTCACTATTCGCTAATTCAGTATTCGCAAAGAATTTACGGAACCAAATAGCGAGAACCAACTGTATAATAAAAGACTAACAACAAACTTTATATTAATTGTAAACGTTGATGAGCAGCAGTTATTAGTATAAATTATTTTGAATTTTTAAAAGATATTAATTTGGAGAAACAAGCAGAAAAATTACTAATTTGCTAGGATTTAAAAATTAATATATAAATTGATAGCTTTTTAAAAAAAAAATTTCATCATCCATTTTTAATCATTGCTTTAACCAATATTTATTAGACATTGGTTATTATAGCACACTTGATCTTATACACTAATAAAAATTTATATATTGGAAAATTTAAAGCATAAAATATTAATAATTTAATGACTTTCAATATATAAAGATTAAATCTTATTTCTAAGCTATAAGCAATATTTTTTTTTACAAAGAGCTAAAGTTTACAGCTTAGATAAAAATGGAATCAAGCAAGGATAATTAAACAAATAGATACAAAGGACTAAGATAAGATGGTAGTAGTAATGAAAATTTACAAAAGAAAGAATAAGAGAATCCTAACCCTCTGGAAGAACTTAGCACTGCATAGTGATGAAGCATCAGATCTGGAAGTACTGAACTAGAAAAACTGTGCAATTAGACTTTACCACTGACATGAAGTTATACTGAATGCAAAATTTTTATTTTATATTGTTTGTTTCTGCATAATAGAGGAATAATTAATATTACTGAGTGATATTTTTTTTTATAAACATGCAGACTTTGATGTAATAATTAAAAGAATTTTTTCTTATTATTTCTAATCTTTATGTAATGTTAATTTAATAATGTTATTTTGTGTTAATTTGTTAAATAGAATTTTTAAAAGCAAAAACTGTTAGAACAAATAAAAAAAATCTGTTTTTTTATTTGTGCTTATATTCTCATTCTATTATTTTAAATTTATTTTAGAATTTTAACAATGTTATTTATTTTATATTTTAATATAATATAGCAAATAAATATGATAATTAAAAATAAAAATGCCTTTTCATTGATTTAATAATAAATCATAAATGAGCCAAAAATTATTCTGGGATTAAAATATTTTTTAAAACTGACAAGAATACTAGTAATGTATTGTAAAAGTTACAAATAAAAATATTAAAAATTTTCTTATAAAATCTTACATAAATATCCTAACTAAAGAAATATTCAGAAATAATCTATTAGGTTTTTAATTCCTTTCATGCGAATTTCATATAATGAGATTTCTGGAAAATCATATATAAATATTGAGACCATGATATAACCTATCTTTGTTTTAATATTTAAATTATATTCATAATTGTCATCACTAGTCTAATGATAAGAAATTCTTAACATGAATATGCTATTTTTTATTATTCTATTCTGGGAGAAGCACTTTTGATAAATTGAAAATACTTTTCTAATTTAATTGTTTTCTCTTCATTGAAGCTTTAATTTTTTTTTAACCAACAATTTAGCGATCCATTATTTTATACTTAAGGTTGGTTCTCACTAGTACGGTAGCAATATTTTACCACTTTACTTTTCCACAACGAAATAATGTAAGCAGTTCACACTAGCATGATACATTATCTTGAAAGTGCATTTTAGGAAAGATGTAAAGACTTCCCACATTTCGTTGACATAGAATGCTGATACTTTGATTGTTGTATACTGTACGATTATGATAGAAAATAAAAGTTTCTATTTTACGTTATCAATAACTGAACAACTGCTATATTGAAATCTGATGTAAAATTGTGGAACGTCACTATTGGTCGAAAAGCAAAATGGTCAGTTACTGCAGTGGTTGAAGTCAAAGCTGCTTTGACTCAACCACCACTGAAAATCTGCACCTCAAACCACTCTCTAATTGCGTGGAATGACGTCAGAAGGCGGTTTTCCTTGCTGAAACTGCACTAGTGAGAACCAACCCTTATTTTCAGATTTCTTGGTTTTTTTTTGATTTGTTATAAATTCATCAGTTTTCCAAATAAACAAAACATTTAACATTTAATATTTCAAAGTATCCAAATTATATTATATATTCCAAATAAAAACCAAATACAATAGTTTGAATTTTAAATAATTTCATTATTATTCTACTTTTTTAAGATATTTATGAGTAAAGTTCCTTTAAAGATAAGTCCTCAAAATATAAAATATTAAACTAGACTAACAGATAAAACTTTATTTAGCACATTTTAATCCTATATATAAATCTTACATGTTAATATGTAATCACAAATAGTCCTTGAGTTATGACTATCTCAGCTTACATCCACTTGTACTGCAAAGTCACTAATTCTAATGAATATTAATAACAATAATTACAAACTAAATCTAATGGTCTAACGACTCTGTAAATCTCAGAGTTTGGCCTGAGTTCAGGTCTTTCTAATTTCTAAATTAAATATAATTAAATCAAAACAATAATTAACATCTAAAACAAAACCAGAACATACAACTAGAAGTAACGAATTAAGTGTTACATTGAAAACAACAAATGATGTTAGAAACTTAGGCTAATAAATTGAATGAATTCTCAGAATAAGTTAAATAACAAAAATTATAAATTTATTAGACTCAAGAACACTTATAAAAAAGTGTTAATTAAAGCTTTATTTAAACAATAATAAAGCAACAATCAATTAATCAACAAAACTGGTTTAATTCAATTCAAATATCCAAAAATCAAGTTATTTGCAAGGAACAAACCTATAAATATTACTTAAATTCTACTACCTCCATCACTGATACAAACTTCAAGCAATCGTCTATCTTTACAAGAAACTCCAATGTCACTTAGCCAACCTTACGTCAATACAACCCCTTGCTGTGTCGTTGGTTGCTTCCGTTTTTATACCGGGTGACTTACAATCTTGTACTTTGCTCATTTGCATAAGTTCGCGTAACAATATCAAATTTATTAGCTTACAGAGTATTCAATTCATGTCATCATCTTTACAATTTAATTATATACCGAACAAAACATCAATACGAGATCATCGGATCAGTGGTAGAACTTATTCAGATCTGATGACATCACTAGCCGGGATAGCTCTTTCGGAGGAGGAGGTTTCCAATTCTGTAACATGTGATTGCTAACTATTATGATGGATAATGTGGAAGTAAGTCAACTCAAACTAAAATATAATACGTTAGATAATATATTAATTAACGAAAAATAATAAAAGAGCATAATAAAATAAACAGGACAAATCAGAGTTAATCTCATCACAGTACTTATGACAATGATGAAATCTGTTAATTCAGTGATTAGTCAATGCAATTCAATGGATTCAAGTCCTTGATTCAATGATAGGAAATATAGAAGAATCCTTTTTGTATCTGATTCTTGTAATTTTTTGTTCTTTATGGTTATCAAGATACCTGATGTATAGTGTACTATTAAACATTAAAAATGAGAAATCCATAAATTTTGAATATTTTCAATTTCAGATCATTCCAACTTATGACAATAGGATTCAGTTTCAAATCACATCATAAGTCAAGGACTATCTATATATATTAACATGTTCTATATATATATATATATATTTATTTATATATAATTTAAACATTAACATGGAGCTTCATAAACTGCTGATGAAAATCCCAATACAGGATCAAAAAATATTCCAAATAAAATTTTATTTGACTTTACCTGCAAATAATGTTTAATAGAAATTATAATTAGATCTAAAATATATATATGAAGAAATAATTAATAATTAAATTAAAGAGCCATAAAAAAAAACTTTAGTAAATGCAAAAAAACTTTTTACAATCTCATCAATAATTTAGTTACTGGAATATTTATTATTATTATAACAGAATAAGACTAACTATTAAAAATTTTATTAATTACTAACCATAGATGGTAACAACTATCCTTTATGAGTATATATAATTCTGATTTCATCTCGACTATAATTTATTTTTATTATATAAATTTATTTTAGTCAAAATACCTGGTAATGTAGAACTTTGTATTCTAGTTATCTAAAAAATTTAATAAAATAAAGATAGTTTCTTTACTATATAACAAGTAAAATTGATTAAAAATAGATAATGGTTTTGCACTATATAAATAAATTTTAATATTATCTGTTTTCATTACCCCATAAAGTACGATTCGCTGTATTTAGCATTGGAGCTTGGCGTGGTTTAGTACGAAAAGGGAGGAATGAGTCACGTGACGTATCACTATCCAATGAGCAGCCGTAAATAGCGGCAACAGCCGGGGGGGAAAGGATGGCGGTATTTTCTATATCCAGAGCTTTAATCTCGGCCACCTTTGATGGCCACGGGTGAATTTCGATGGCCTTTTTTTACCAGGTAGCGTAAAAATTTTTCTCTGTTCGATTTTTTCTTAAAATTTAAAGGCCTCCCGAAATCTGAGCTTTAATTTATATAGCTTAATGGTAAATCCGGCACTGTTCTAGCCTTCCACTAATTATTCTAAGTACGGATGCTCGATACCGCCTTCGAGTTACCTTAAATTTAAACGATAACGGGAAATAGAATTATATTTAGCTACGGTAAAAGTTACGGAAATCCGAAAAGAAAAACATTTCTCGGATTTGGAAGAAATGCCGTCTTTATCGTCTAAAGGCCGCCAATTCAATCGACAACTACCAACTACGACCAGTGCTGGATTAAGCTAGTGCGGGGCCCGTAGCGTACCTTAAGACAGGGGCTCTATATTTAAAAAACAACGCAAATATATTCGAACACATACATTTTTAATTTGCGTAGTGATTATCATTATCAAAAGCAGTAACACAGTCGACATTAAATATCAAATTTTCTACATTTAGCGTGAGCAAATTTGTCGATGATGTAAGACGTATCCATTTCACGCGGACGTTTATGTTCGTAGTCACACTAAGCCACCTTCTTATACTCTTTCTCTCACAATTTCCTGATACGAAATGAAAAGGCGCTAAATATGGCATAAATCGCGAGATGGTAAGTTTAACGCTCGTATTAGATGACCAAAAAATTATGTACATATTTATTGGCGGGGGGCCCGTAGCCAATGCTACTTTCGCTACTACGTTAACCCGGGACTGACTACGACCGACAAAAGTTGTCTACTTCCAGCAACTTTCCTATCGCACCCTTCCGATCTATTGTCTCGAGTCGAGGCCATTTCCAATATGGTGTCTGACGGTCGAAACGATAGATTAAAACTCTCCGCTACCATTTCGATTTCATCAACTTCCCGACGCGCTATATCTAAAAACAGAAATAAACGGAAAATGGCTCTCGAAACGAAAAGATCAAGGAAAATTTAACGCGTGAATTGGCGAGAAAGTTATCGAAAATGACTCGGAATGGATACATCCACTTTCGAAAATTTTATTACGCGCAATTCGTCCCACAACTGAAAGATAAAATACTCGAATGAGAGAAGCTAAATAATGATATAGTTCGGGATTTGATCATCTTAATTTTTCGGCTAGCTTCTCGTATTTACGTTTCAGATTTTTTTCGTATGTGGCTGATCTTTTGGATTCCACCAGTACGCTTTATGTCTTAAAAAAATTCGATTAATTAATTTTTTAAGTCCGATGTCCACACCGACTCGACTGCCACCATTTTCAATTCGAATATAATAGTAACGCGTGACCAGTCTGACTCGTGATGGCGGGACCATCTCGATTGGCTCCGGAAGAAAGTTGCGCCAACTTTTCAGACACACGTTCGACTAATTGTTGGTTGTCGACGGTAGTTGTTCCAATCCAAGAAGCGCTATCAGACGCGTTAAAAATCGACAACTGCTATCAACTATCCACCATGATCGGTTGTATTTGCTGGTATTTCCTCCGGTGTGATACGGCCTCCAGGCGGATATATTGACGTGGCAAATAATGATACTTTTCGGTTAACGGGGCGCCAATTGTTAGTCGAGTTCGAGAAAATAACGACTTAGCGCATATCTCCCGCATATAATTATTCCAATCGACTGTTGTACAACGATTCCTTTTCGGCTACAGTTGACAGTGATATAAACAAGTTACCACATTTGGCGCACAATTACGATTAGCGGCCCGTTAACCGAAACAGTTATAAACGAGTTTTTTTGTCTTCCATCAGCGTCTTCGATACCATCCGGAAAGCAGGTCCAACCCGTATATCGACCGGTCGGTGGCCAATTTCTAAGGCAACCACTTCGACCTACCCGGCTTTATTGTTACCTAACAACCATGCGCGTTATTTTTTCTGCCCCTAGTTTTATTTCGTGGTCTCGATCTAACGGAGTAAGCCCTCCGATTGTTTAATATTAGTCCGTATTCGAGTGAAAACTGACTGTGGCCATTTTAATTTTATCCTGGCCATATGGATCCGCTTTCTTCTAATGCCTAAAGAATGAATAATTATGTATAAGAACTTACCCCGACACCGACCAATGGTAGACAGGAGAACAACCGATACCACCAGAAAACTGTACCATCCGACCATTTTGGACGAAAGTATCCACATTCGTAAGTAACGGCTACGGTGCCTAATGTTTGAATACGGTTGCCAAGGTAATAGATAAGTCCAGTGATGCGAGTTGGTTTCGGTACGATGACCATTACTATATATAGTCCGGAAAAACGACTATTTAGCGCCACACCCATCGGTTAAAAGGTCGCCCGGGTCGGTTAACGTCTAACTTAAATAGACGACCGAGTGGTAATTAAGAGGACCGGACCACCTCTACGCTGACCAACTTATTTTACTACGTCTTCCCATCGGTGCGGATTACTAGAGAGGAAGAGCCACGGTGGATCGATGACGGGTGGCCGGTCGATAATTTCTCGATAGTACGGGAATCGATTCCGGATCCTCCCGGACGAAGCCCGAGGGGTTTTTCCGCCGCCGCCTTCCGTTAACTAATCGAAAATGTTAAGCTCCGTTCGCTTAAGCTAGGTTGACACGATCAGAGTACACTCGGACCGAGTTCACGCGGACGATGCGCCCTGTATATATTTTCATAAAATAATGCTATAGCAATTTATTGAATAATAAACTTTGACTTTTATAATAATCATCATCATAAAATCATATGAAGAAAGGATAACAAAAAATAATACTTTTAAAGCAGCGCATATATATTTTTTTAACAATCTAATAACATTTTCATCTTCCTAAGAATGGTGAAAACATTATTAGTTTATAAAAATGCACAATATAGGATTGTTGAATAAAACAAGGCTGTATGTTATAAAATACAATTTTAATTTAAATGCAAAATAATTTTAAAAATTTAACTCACATAATTTGTTGTAATCACTAATAACATACAAAATAAATAATTTAATGATAATGAATATAATATCAATTTTGCAGTACAACAAAATTAAAAGATCATTCATGCATATGTATTACACTTATTCCAGTTCTTATATCTCCAGATTTTTTAGAAGGATGAGTCTGACCTATTTATGCCATCCTTCACTTGACAACTGACCCTAACATAGGTGTCCATGGTGGATAGTAGAATGCCTTGCTATTTAGTAATCTCAAGATGGATAGTAGTATAAAACACCAAAGAAAAGTAAGTAAAAGAAACAAATATTACATATCAAAGTCAATAATATATCAATCAGATTATAAAAAAAGTAAAAACATATTACATAGAAATATTGCATATTTATTTATCATTAGTACAGTTGAGTCTGTGTAATCCAACACTCTACAAATCATTGTGCCATCTATGTGAAATTTTCATGCCAGAACTTGTCGATGTGCGAGAAAGAGAGAGACTGATGTAAGCAAATTTCAGTTGCTATTTGTTCATTGTGCAGGTGTTAAAATGGGACTAATTTTTAAGTTTAATACACTGTTTACTGTAAAATAGTGTTTTTTGCTGATACATATATATAAATATCTAACAGCAATATGTTATAAATAGTGTTTTTTGTTGTTTATCTTTATATAATGCCACAAATTGGAAAAAGTGAAAAATCAGGATAAAATTGAAGGGTTTGTGGAAGATTTGAATAGCAAGAGAAGTGACAGGAAAGTTTTAATAAACTGAAAATATTCGTTTGTATAATTGCATTTTTTTCATTGAACATCCAATAATCTGACAAATCTCTGAAATCTGATAAGCCCTGGTCCCATATGTGTCAGATTACAAAGACTACTATAATAAATATTTCTGACTTTTATCTATGAATTGAAATTTCAAGCAAATTGTTATACAGTAAAACCTCGACGACGGAGTAAAGAATTATTTTTTTTTATCAACAGATGACGCCAGTTTCCATTCTATAAGAATACTAAGTGACGGGGCGAAACGAGCTCTTCCACAGGCTGAGGGGTGGTGAAGGACGGGGATGGAGGGGCCGAGCCGGACCCTATGATAAATATTTTCAAGGGGCGGGATCGGAGTCCTCCAGAATGAAAAGCCGAAGCGTTTCCACGCAGCCAATCCGGTCGACAAAAGAATTCCGGATCTATTTGACCGGTTAATTTTACTCGAATACTAATCGAAAACGACCAACCACCTCCGGATCTCCATTTTTTTACTTTCGGTTCGTTAAAAAGAAAAGGGATGGAAAAAGGAATTTGGACGGGGGTGAGACGCGCTAACAGAAGAAATACGATTTGTTTAGTATTATCGTCTCATCCGACACGTGAACCTTTGGTCCCTTTAAAATAAGTTATAACGAATACACGCGGGTGTCGCGTGAGATTAACGAGAAGACGACATCGAAAGACAATCGAAGATAAACATCCCGCCTTTCCTCGGGAAGGGTGAAAGTAAAGATAAGTGTCGCTCGGGGCTCAGATATAAGATCTCTCGTTTTAGGTGTTGGCAGGTGGTTCGTGTTCCGCCGTTCGTCGATCAACGATGGTCTTAGGGTTTCCTATTATTAGTGGAAAGCCTATTCGATCCCACGATATCTCCGCTAATTAAGTGATTAGTTCTCTTTGTTTGATTCAGTGCGCAACCCTCGGACCTCAACATATTTCCAAGCCATATCCCTGAGGATGGAACTGTATTATCCGTATTTTAAGTTAGAATTGTGTTGTATATTCTTGGAACGGAACTGAGCCATCCGCATTACCAGCTATCTTCTCTACAAAAGATGTGTGATCTGTGTTCTCTACAACAGATCTGTGTCCGTCTCCGAAAGTTTCCGATTCAAAGGTATTTCCTCTCTACCATCCATTGTCGAGTATGTTCATTGTAAAGAAATCTCTCTCTTGTAAATAAAGGAAGTTATTGGTTTATTTAAATGGTAGTCTCATCACCCGCAACGCGCCGTTCACCGCAACATGGTCTGTCAGTTTCGTCCGTCGGTCACACTAGTACTGCCATACCGTTTTCGAATAGAAACAAAGTAATACTTTCCACTTATATAAATAGAAAATATTTGAATTTGGTGGTGTTTACACCGTCGAGGAGACATTCCAGTATTACTAAAGCATTTTAAGAGGGAGGTAAAGAAAATTTTACGATTTTTTACGTGCGGGGAAGGGGTAGTCGAATCGATTTTTACCTCTCTTCAGGTTTCAATTTTAAAATTTAATTCTAGCTTTCGAAATATTTGTACCATACGCACGCACTATAATAAGAATTTATTATATTTTACATTTTTCTTTTATATTTGTGTCGCTCTTTATCATTAAAACCGCTAAGGCCGGTTTACATTGTCTTCACATTCGTCGAGTTATTCGTAAAATGGAGTAGCTGGAGGCCAGCGAATCGAAAAGATTTTGCTAATCTGAACGTCCCATTTTATTGGAATTGGAGTAAGTTTACATTGTCTTCACATTCGTCGAGTTATTCATAAAATGGAGTAGCTGGAAGCCAGCGAATCGAAAAGATTTTGCTAATCTGAACGTCCCATTTTATTGGAATTGGAGTAAAACAGAAAAGTGTTTTCGAGTAAGTGGGCGTTTGATTCTACTTTTTACTCGCCTCCAAAACTAACTCGAATAATGTCGATGGATACTTGACTCCCACCGCTTATAAATCGGGTGGTTGAAGTGGGAATAACACCAATGCTAAATTAACTTAGATTAGAAAAATTTTCCCAAATAACCATAAAATATCATTTGTCCCATCAATCTAATAAATATCCATTAAAAGCTTATTTTCTGTTTTTATATTTGTGTCTATATTTTATTAATTAGATCGGTATAAAATTTCCATCCTCTTATCTGGTGAGTTTAAAAAACTGTGCCGAAATTGATTCTCTTATAATTTAATACTCTATCGACAGCGGCTAAAACTACCAACTGACCGGTACCGTCTTGGTTAAGAGACCAAGCAGCGTAGAGATAGCCACCAAAGCCAAATGGTAGTTAAAACGACTATTTCAGTTGACGACATTCTAATTTAGGCCTAGTTCTCTCAAGCTGCTTCGACGACGAAGGACAAAATGACGCCATTTTTTTCACTCTACTACGGAACTACGGAATACAGCTTTAGAAATTTGAAGTTTTGCCGTTCCGCCAAGAGGAACGGCAAAAAACTGACCAGTAAGAAGCTAGCTTATCAACGATGTCACATTGTTACCATTAGGCCTAAGATTGGTCGAGCCTTACTGAGTGGCGCGTAGCGGTATTTTATCACTTTACTTTCTTCGCCGCCGAAAAACTGCTGGTCACTTCATACTAACAAGATAAATTACCTCAAAAAGTGAATTATGGGAACAGGGCCGGCCTTAGGTCCTTGGCAGTACCGTAATATAATCTGCTTTTGAGGTAACAATGTAAAAAATATGCGGGATGGGTGGAAAAAATCGTATTATATAACGATAAAAGCCACGAGGTGGACCGCGAATTATAACTGTCGTCCTCAGGGGCAGCGGCTCGAGAAAGTTTAAGAACATCATGTAACAAACAATTTTACTAATATAATTAATTTAAATTCCATAATAACATATTTATATTAACACAGTTATACAGTTTCATATAGTAACTAAAAAATCAATTAACATGTTAAAATATAAAAGAATATTCAATTAGCATAAGAAAATAATTCACAGAAGGTTGAATGCACAGATTACTAATACAGATGTGACACTTCCTATACTTTCAGAATGAAAATATGAAACTCTCATCCATCCTATTGTAACAAAAACAAAACACACAAGTAAAATTTATTAAAATAGAAACATTATCAGTCTACTATTTTAATAAATTTTATCTGTGTAAGTGTTGTTTTTTCTTGTGAAATTATCTTTGAATAGATAAAAATGCATTTATTACTTTTTTTTAATTTTTGTTATAGCACAAATAATTTTGATGTTTTTTCATCAATAAAAAATATTCTTAAAAATTTTTAGTAAATAATACAAAAATCATTATTAATTTTTAATTAAAAAATACTGAATATATATTTTATAAACAAGTTATGTAACTTGTATAAAATTAAAATTATATTAAAATTTTAATGAGTCATAGTAATACAATAAGTGCAAAACTTTTTCTTATAATTACATTGACTTCAGGTTACTGATTGAATTCCGATATTTAGATGAATATTTCAATATTCAATGTAAAACACAACTAAATTGGAAGTTTCTCAGAGTTTTAAATGCATAAATTCACTTTGTGATATGATTTATTTTTGTTTCCATTTCAAATTAAAACTATCTAAAATATTGTATTGATATTCATATTTTAATTAAGATATATTGCAATATATAATTATTAGGTGTGTGGGGATCGGAAACCCCCCTATTGAGAAATACTAGGAATGCAACGACAATTCGTAATTGTAATAACAGGATGTAATAAATATCATTATTGTTCTTTTCAAGGAAATAAATTGTAGATGGTTTATTCAGGTGTCAATGCAAAGTCTAAGACTTGACCTGAACCATCTGGGAAGCCATCCCCAGGAAATGGCACCATTGAGGTTGAGGTTTTATAAGAGGCAAAATTCGCTGATTTGCTGACCTGGTGGAAGAACAAGCAAAGCAAAGCGAGGCAAAGCCTCGCTTTGCTTTGCTTGTTCTTCCACTTGGTTGTGTCCTTTTTCCGTCCGATGAAATTGCCGATTTTAGGACCAACCTGCAGATAACGTTATATTCTACTTAAGTGGCATACCTCCTGAAGAGTCTCCAACAACCTTCAGCCAAGAACCTGTAGTGTAATTCTTCAACAGAATTAAGTGGATTCGAGTAAATTAAAAGTGTTCATCTATACAGAATTGGACTAGAGACTTTCTTCAATTTGTGACTTTCTCTATCATTCGACATGTTTGAAGATATAAGAATTGTAAGGTATCTCTCTCATTCCTTGTTGAGAGTTAAAGCTTGTAAATTGAAATCTCTCTTTGATATTTAATAGACTGTTGAATTTACATTCAATGTTGTCTCAGTCCATACACAATGAACTGCCTCTATCCCATCCTTACTCGTGCATCATTTGATAGACTGCTCTTAGGCCTAATGCCTGTTGTTCCGCATTTCCGTTTTCAGGCCAGAATTCCCACAGGTGTAAGAAAAAATTTTTTTAAATGAGAAAATTAGTTTTATAGACTAAAATAATGAATAGTAAGAATTTATTATTATTTTTTTATGTTTTTCACTTTTGTCTCAAAAAATTCTTATAATCTTAATAACTTACTTTTTTCCATTTATCTATACTATCAATATAAACAGCAAGGTAACAGACTATATATATATCCTCTCAGGAATTGTTTGGACATTTCTAGACCTGCTGGAAATTTAAATTTTGAATAGAGATGGAGACTAACCTTAGACCCTCCAGAAAATTATGAAATCTTCTGACATGATGAATGACATGAATTGAATATCTGTATGTACAGTTCCTTCCAAAAAGTTTGTCACCTAAGCGGAAGATGTTCGGCTTCCTTATAACTGCTAAGCCGCAATATAGAGTAGTGCTCTAGGTAGCCTCTTCCATGCGACCTATTTTTTTTCAGCAGATGACGCCACACTCCATTCAGGTAGAATACTATGTGGCGGGGCGAAACAAGCCCTTCCACAGGCTGCCCACCCCTGCGAAAGGGTTAGCAGGATTGTGGAGGACGGGGATCGACGGACCGAGCCCGGACCCCATGATAAATATTTTCAAGGGGTGGGACCCGAGACTCGCTGGGTCCTCCAGAGTGTAAAGCCGAAGTTTCCATGCGGCCAATCCGGCCGATCCCTCTTTTGGGTTAGTAAAAACCCGTTTAACGCGGTTTTTCAAGGGGTGGGACCCGAGACTCGAACCCGGGTCCTCCAGAGTGAACGTTTCCACGCGGCCAATCCGGAGGTCCTCCAGAGTGGAAAGCCGAAGTGTTTCCACACGGCCAATCCGGCCCGTCCTCCAAAGTGGAAAGCCGAAGCGTTTCCACGCGGCCAATCCGGCCGACGTTAGCCCTATATTTGTATCAGAGACGCAATATCAATATCAGTTAAAAAATAAAATTTAGTGGGCAATATTCTGGACTTGGGGAATCTTCCGCGTTATATGGGCTCTGAGAAAAATAAACTATAAGTTGTTCTTTAATATTATTACTTTATGCCAAGTGTATGTCGTTATGCTATTACCCCATGCAGAATTCTTCTTCACTTTTTGATATGGAGGGTACAGCAAGAGCTTTTCCTCCGATGACGATTGTCATATAAGTTAATCCGAATGTATGTTTCCAGTCGGGATATGTGAATTGTTATATTTAAGTGTGGGCCGGCGACACCATGCAGAAATATTCTCTCTGATCGTATTATAGTAATGAAAATAGGTCCCAAAATCCCTAGTTCCAAGCATTTCATTACTTTGCCTATTGCAAAAATGGTGTTAGTTTAGACGATCCCTATGTAGAAAGTGGGGGGAATAGGAATCCTCATCTGACTTCAGGATGTTGTTATAAGCTAATCTTTACCATCCATCCGATTCACCTTGTGGATATGAGATTGATTCTAGTTTAATGTTTCTAAATTTTTCAAAAAGGGTACTAATCTGATTAAGTAATCCTCATTTTTCAACGCATCGCCCATCTATTGATAGGTAGTCCATTTTTTCAGGATGAATCTGGGCCGGCCCGTTGAATCCCATTCTCCACCTGTCGGCTTAGCCCACTAGAGGTACGGGTTGCCCGTGATGAGATCTGGAATGCCCCGGCGTTTATCTACACGATGGGAAAGCGGCGTAAAACTGAAAAAGTGTATATTATTAGTGTAACATTTATAAAATCCATTTTATAAATGTTTTTAAATTTAGTCAGCCGGATTGGTGCGTGGAACCACTTCAGCTTTATAATTTGGAGAATACAAGTTGATATAGGGTCCTATTCCATGCAGAAATTATTCTTGGGGTCGGCTCGTTTATCCGGGCTCGTCGAAAATATTCTTGGGGTTGGCCCAGATAATCCCTCCATAAAGTCGGCCGGATTGGCCGCTTGGAAACGCTTCGGCTTTCCACTCTGGAGGACCCGGGTTCGTCATGGGCGTAACTTGGACTCTCCCATAAACCCAATACCGCCTTCCGATGTTGTCATCGGGTATAATTGTAAAAACAACTGCACATTTATTTTCATAAGTTAGTTTAGAATAAGGTGGTATCATAAAGTTGTAGAATGAGTGGAAATTGCGGAAAGATGTGTGGATGGGTCCGAGAGAATGTTAGTGGATGACCTGGATAAAAAACAGCAGTTGATTATCTACCGCATTATGTAAAATTTTTTTTTATTGCAGCTGCAATTCTATAGAAAAACTTTTCCATTTTTCTCCTTAATTCCCGTGTAGTTTTCGGTGGTGGGCCTTTTACACTCGGTACGGAGACCCTGGGCCACCGCTCAGCTGGCCCACCCCTGATGGGAAAGCTATAAAGACTTCCCACATTTCGGTAAGCATAAAGTGTCGATTGATTGTGATTTTTGATTGTTTTATATGGTACGATTACGATGGAGAATAAAGTGAAAGTTTCTGTCTTACGCATACATACAAAACATAAATAAATCGAGTAACTGTCGGCCGGATTCGCCGCGTGGAAACGCTTCGGCTTTCCACTCTGGAGGACCCAGGTTCGAGTCGCGGGTCCCACCCCTTGAAAATATTTATCATGGGGTCCGGGCTCGGCCCGTCGATCCCCGTCCTCCACAATCCGGCTGACCCCTCCGCAGGGGTGGGCAGCCTGTGGAAGGGCTTGTTTCGCCCCGCCACTTAGTACTCTTACTGAGTGGAAAGTGGCGTCATCTGTTGACAAAAAAAAAATCGAATAACTCCGACTTTAAATGAAATAAAGCGTGGTATTCACACTCCTAACTTACAAATACGGTACGGTACAATAGACGTTTACGCTCAATATCTGAGAAAAGAAAAAAATTATGGAAAATATTTTACTTAAAGTGGAATTTACGGAAGTCGGATATACTGTACATAAATAATACTTTACTTGAGTGGAAAATGGCGATGTTTGTTATCAAGAAATAACAGCTACTTCCAGAACCTTCGTATAAACTAACGGGTATATACAGAGAATAATACAATGTTATTAAAAAAAGGATTAATCTATTGCTTCACAGTATGGCAACTTTAATCGTACATGTAACTTCTGGCAACACTGAAACTTATCTTTACTGATGTTTTCGAGTTGTTGAGAAATTATAAGTAATTTAGTTATATTAAAAGGAAAATGACTACGAAAGCTGATAAATCTGTATTGTTATCGCTTATATACGATTATTTAAAAAATCAACATGAAGATTTGGCCAAAGCTTTTCACAAAAAGATTAAAGCGGTGAGTTAATCTTACCACGTGGTGAATATGTTTCAATATGATGGATTCAGATTGATTCATTATTCCTATGATTAGTTTTTAAATTTCTATATACACTGAGAATAATTTATAATTTTTTTTACTTTTAAATATAATTTCAGGTTTTTGTCATTTCACAAACATATCTGATGTAAATACAGAAATTTCTATTACGGAATATAATTCTTATATAATGGCATACCGGCATTTCGTATCTTATTAATTGCCTGATCAGTTCGTTTGGATTATATAAACTCTTTTATCAATCATACTATTGTAACCTTCTACATAATTTTATAAACTCTTGATCAGATAGTATCCAAACCAGTAAATCCTGAAAAAACTCTTGATCAGATAAAAGTAAAATTAAAAAAGGTTAATCTTTCCATGACTAGAGGAATTGTGTGAATCACTGATTTGAATTGTTAATTTAGTCTCATTTTTTGCCATAACGGCCAGAAAGGATGCAAAATGTTGTCCATTTCTACTAAGACTTAAGAGAACAGCACCACTATCAAACTATAGTACATTGCCAGTTGATCATAGGCTTAATGAATTTTTGGCAATATTTTACTGTGAATGCATTCACACAATGAATTTGATTGTGTGTTGTTTATAATTAAACAAAAGAAACAGACTTTCATAAGAAAGTTTCATTTTGATTATTCAAAATAAAGCTTTACTTGCTGAATTTTTCTGTTTGATTTATTATAACCAGAAAAAGAGTGATGAATTGTGCTGTTTATAGCTTTTGCTATTTGATTAAACTCTGTCATGATCAGAATGTTAATAAAAGTATGAAAATTTCAGCCTATTTGTATTCATGTTGATATTAACTGTTTGCATAGATAAATGGCAGCATTCAAACAAAATCTTGCCAATTACAGAAATAGAAAAATGAAGATGTATTGAGTAGATGGATGTGAATAGACAAATCAATAAGATATGCAATTATAAGTTGGAGGAATAATATGGTTTAATCAGTAGTATGTTGTTTTTCCTTCTTTGAATACTGCTTATCGTTTCATGACGATATGGACTTGATATTGTTAGAAAATTTTATTTTTAATGTTTTATAATTACACATTTATTGGTAAGTTTGATTCAGTTAGATATGATGTAAATTAATAAACTTCTGTAACAAAATAAATAGATCCCTAACAATTTTGAAGATATATGGGTGGGTAAATCTTTTTATTTTTGTAGAATTTATATAAAATGTGAATGAAAAATTCACTAGACACTTGAATTTTTTTTTAAATATCACTTATGGTCTTAGTTTCTTATTTGTGTTTAAAGTATGCTTGTAAATTTCATTTTGCCATTTCATTTGCTAATACATCCATTCGTGTATATCAAATTTAAGCATTGTTAGACTTATGCAGGATTTTTTGGATAAATTAACTATGTAAGTCAAATACATATTGTACATTGATATAAAATTTGTTTTTTATTCATTAAAAAAGCATAAAGTTTTAGTAAAAGGTTTGTCACATGAACCCTTCTTATTTCTATTAAAGGATAAATCATTATTTCCGTTATGTTGAACAGCCAAAAAATAATGTTTTATTTATAAATTTAGATTGCTAATTACTTTATTAGTTGAAGATTCACTTCTAATATATTTAAATCATTGTTCCATTTTATTGATGTCATTGTATAAAATTCTATATGCTACTTCTGAAATTACACTGTGTATATCTATTTCTTTTGAAAATTTATTCAGCTTACAATTATCTATTGAACTATATTTTTTTTTTTTTTTTTTTGAAGAAAACTTTACTAAAATGTTATCATTGGTATAAATATTATCAGATAATTAAAAGTAAATTTATTTTTTATAAATTTATGTTAATAAAACAGTCTATAATATAATAAAAATATAAAATCATTAAAACTGAAAATTCCTTAATGCTATGATTTTTGAATACTATAATTTATTTTTCAATTATATTAGGTTCTAGTGCCCAGCTTTGCCCTAGAGGATTTGCAAATATAGAGTTAGTTTGTTCAATTTATGTGATCGCATAGATTTCAATAAAGAAATTTTGTCATGTGTCCCAGTGATCTGGCTAATAAGATGTTAAGATATTATCCTAAAGATCTACGGTTCAGTTTTGAATGATTCCTTTCCCAGCATACATCATTTATTATTGCAAATTCAGTACATTCTCCTTTTAACAGCATGACATTGTTTATGGATGCTTAGGCTAAGCAGAGTAAAGAAGAAAATCTAAGCAATAAGCACTAAATCTAAGCACTAATTCTCCACTGGTCTACATCAGCTAATGTCAATGGTTGACATTAGCTGATGTAGACCAGCAGAGAATAATCGAAAACGTTCCTTTGTGAAATAAAAGTTTTATTTCTGCTTAATGCTTAGGTTTTCTTCTTTACTCTGATTAGTTACAGAATGTCTACAGCCTTAGCTTAGGCTAAGCATTTCCTATTCAGATCAATCCAGGACAGGAAAAAAATTCAACTGGAAGTATAATTTTAGCATGTTTTGAAGGGCCAATTTCAAAGAAATGGTCTGGACCTGCATTACTTTCAAACCTGTATTAGACTAGCTTGGCTAAAACAGTGTGAAAACTGCATTTCAGAGACCTAGTTTTTCACATGTACAAATAGAACTAGTCTAGACCAATGCTGTTATGATAACTGTTGCTTGCCCCTTCATTTTTAGGAGTGATGAACCAATCAGATTGTTTGTAAATATGAAAAAGCATTCAAATAAAGGTTCATGAAATCTGCCAAAATGTCAATAAGGAATAATTTTACTTCTTGTAAAAGTAGTTTTTAATCAAAAATTTATTAGTAAGCCAAAATTCTCACTACATCATTAATATGCATTTTATGTATCATATACAATATTTTCTTAAATTGTACAGTATTAATACAGTAGAAATAAAAAAATGTTTATTATTACAAATATGATTATTATTTTTTCATTATTGTTTGAAAACATTATCATCAAACCACTGTAAACATAAATTTCACTTCAGAAAAATATTATTTGAAAATGCATTGTTCAAAACTACAAATAATATTTCGTTGATTGTGTAACTTGTTAAAATAACACATGGTGAGGCGGGCTGCCAACAAGTCATTGGAGGGCTACCTGTGGGCTGCGGTTTGTGCATCCCTGGTCTAGAGTCTATTTACACCAGCAGGTCTAGAGTGTAAAGATTAAAGCCACCTTTTGCACTGAGTCTAGACCAGGTATAGGATAAACTTATAATACTGTTCATTCTAGCACTGATTAAAAGTGGAAAAATTTACACACAAAATTTGGTTGCTTTTGACTTTATTAAGTTCTTCATCAGCTATATACTTTACATATATAAATTGTCGAACATTCTTCTTTTAATCAGTGCTAAATGAACAGTATTATAATTAAATCAAGTGGAAAGTTCTTTTTTTAAAGTTTTAGGATAAACTTATTTTATGAAATGCAATTTCCTGAAATCTTTGGCCTAAACCAGTTCTAGACTATAGAGGTGCTGTAGACCAATTCTCTGAAATTGGCCCTTAAAGACTCATATCACTGAACATGCTTCCAATATTTTAAAAAGAAATTATTGTTTCTCCTTTTGAAAAGCAATAATTTCTGAAAAAGTACTTATTGGTGGTTTCTCTATTTCAGGGGTGTCCAACAGGTCGATCGCGGGACGATTTGTACTCGATCTTCATAAGATATCAAATGACTCTCTTTCTGTATAGTGCCTTCTCTAGACAACTAAAGCCAATATTTTGCTTTATTGCTGAGTATGGCCCAAAACAGAATAGCCAGTAGCAGCAGAGCATTTAGACAAAATTCTAAGTTCAATGACGATGCCAACATGTTGCCTATGAATTGACAGTTGTGAAAGTTGAAGTGAAGTATTGTGTTTGAGATTTATGAGTAAAGTAAAAGGAAAAAACTGTCCCTGCTGACGGACATCTCGTTTTGGGATATGTGGTTTTGGCTCCAATCTCTACTCTGACCATCAAACGAAGAATTTCGAAGGTAGATCACGAACTCATTGTTAATATATAAAGTCGATCTTAATGACAAACAACATCTTAATGGCCATCCCTGCTCTATTTGAATGGGAGGAAGCAAAAGTAATATTACCTAATGTCTCTACCAAATCCTTATTTTTCAGAGAAGCATTAGAAATTGAATGCTCCCATGCATGTAATAACTCTTCTATAATGATACTATAAATCTGGTCTATTGTGATTAAGTTTTTAGAAGGTAAAAAACATTAGCCTTACTTTTATTTCTAATTGTTCTTGTTTTATTTTCTGTAATTCTTCATTTATTCTCTCTCATTGTTACATGACTACAATGATTGCACTTATACAAATAAGTGCAATCATTGTAATCATGTTAATTATTGGAATTTTTAATTCAGAATTTTTGTTAAATTATATTTCCAACTTATGAAAAATTCAATTTATATAAAGTTTCCAAAAAACAACATTTTATGAAGTCTGAGAGTGATTATACTGGAAAAATGTTTTTATATTGAATTATCCTAGTAAAAAAGTTTACAGATATTGTCATTATTTATCAAAATATTGAACAGTTTTTATATCATTGTTGTCAACAATTTTTAGAACATTGTATTTTGTATATTTTGTTTTTTTATAACTAAATTTTAATATTCTGTTTAAGAATTTGTTAGTGCTCAGTTGGTTTTATTTTATTTATATGAATTTTGTTCATTTTATTTTGTGACATTATATATTTGTATTCATATAAATATAAAGATGTAAACTTGTTGAAAAGTTTAGATAACTAAGAATAACAAAAGTAATTTATACCAAACTGCAAAGAAAAACTGCTCTTAAAGGCTAATATCTCAGAGGTCTAATAAATACAAGCACTTAATAAGCAGGAGCGACGGCAAGGAATTTAGGTGATAGGCTTCTAGAGCATAAAAGGGATGTGGTGAAAGGAGTTTTGTCAACAGCTTTAGCGAGAAGAGCGTATGAGCAGGATGTTAAAATTAGATGGCAAGATGCCAAAGTAGTGAGGCAAGTACATGATTTAAAAGAATTATTTATTGCAGAGCAGTTACAGATTTTTACAGGAAGTAAAGAAGGGAGTGTTATTAATGAGAAGCAGTCCATTTTGAAAACCTGGAAATTTGCGCTAAAAGAGAAAATGCAACATAGAATGAATGAAGATGAGTAACATTAACTTGTAACTTGTAATATTATAGAGCGTTACTAGTTTTTAACTTTTTTATGTTTTTGAGCATGTAAATTTTATTCTCCTGTATTTTAATGTATTTTTTAAAAACTTTTGAAGCTTGTTAACTTAAAAAATGTTTTTATTTTTAAATTGATGAATTTTGTTTGATGTTCTACAACGACAATTTGATTGTATCTGTTAGTTGTTTTTTGACATTTGCCTTTGTGTAATGCTGATGAGGACCACTTAAGGTCGAAAACGTTACATATTAAACTTATATTTAATTTGTTTACTTCTGGTCTGCTTATTAAGTGCTTGTATTTATTAACCTCTGAGAAATAATTTATAATGTAATAGTTATGCTGATCACTGTTAAGACTAACATCGGAATATTTAAATATGTCAAAATAACCCAAAATAGTAGTAATTTGTTATCTGATTTTAGTTTAGGGAATTTGCATGTTTGTGCTTGACTTCCAAAAAACAATTATTAGATTATTAATGTTAAAAGTTTGTTAAAGAAAAGTTTCATCTTTAATAATAAATCATATATTTTGGAAATTGTACTATATAATTTGAATAACCAGATTATCAACACCATTTATTTATAATAATTCAATTCTGAATTAAATACAAGATATTACAGGTTTATTTCTTTCCATGAATTAATTAAACTATAGCATTCACAAATTTATTTCAGCCTTTTACAAATTGATTTAATCCTTTTGCAAATATATTTAAACTTTGCACGAAGTTATTTAAACTTTGTGCAAATTGATTTAATCCTTTTGTGAATATATTTATACTTTTTGCAAATATATTTAACCTTTTTGTAAATTGATTTAAACCTTTTGCACGTATTCAAACTTTTGATTATGAACACTTTAACAAAATGGCGAGAAAGAATAGTGAATAAACAAGTATAATATTGATATATGAAAATAAATTTATTTTCAAATTCTCAACTTGTTTCTACACTCTTTAACCAGTCTAGACCAAATTTTGCATAGTTATTTTTAGGACACTGCTCAAAACATAGGTGTGTATCATTTTCAAAATTAGATTTATATTAGCATTTTGAAACAAAGAAGATAATTTTTAAAGCCTCATTCCTATTTTAAATAATGAGACAAGCCACTTGCCTGAAATCAAGTTGTTGACTTTGGAGGATATATATACCTTACAGATTTTTACACATCTATTTTACAAATTAGTTATTATATTACAAATAATCATGAAATTATTAATATTTTAAATAAAATGAAGCACAAGCATTCATAATAAATATAACTGATGATGTAATATACATTATCATGGATGATGTCATGAGGATTCTGCAAGAGTATAGCAAAATGAAACAAGGGAATGTGAATCTTCTCAAGAGAGAAATTACTCTGGTTGGTGATAGATTGAGCCACAGTCAATCATAGAGAAATTAAGCACTTCTCAATCAGGACCAGATAAGATATTCTCCAAAGAGAAAATGAATCTATAGGGGGGAAAAGTTTTGCTATGCTTTTTGTGAGAAGTTGAAAAATTAATTCATAATTATATCTAAACCTTTACAAAATACAACAATTGCCCAGGCAATGCTTATATATGGCATGTTTATACTAATAAACCAATGCCTAGGCAATGCTGGGCATTGGTTTATTAGTATAAACATATATTTCAACAGTCTCAAATTCATTTTTTTCAGAGATCCACTTTAGACATCTTTAGTTAATTGCAGGCTGCATTTAAAAATAATGTTTTTTGGAAGAAGAAAGATTTTTACATGAAGTAAATAGTATGAAAGACTTATTAGGTTAATAATTTACATTTTAACTTTCTTAAAATGATATGCCTCAATTCATAATTCAAAATTATTATAACCATTTATAAAAACTACTATCATTTATAAGTTTGAAATGGAGGTTTTGTATTGAAAAAATTGTTTTACTGAATTTCAATATAGTTTATAAAATACTTTATAAAAAGTGATTTTCAAATATTTCTTGAAAAGCAGTTGTAATTTTTTTTTTTCTGAATATCTTTTGATACACTACTTTTGTGATTATAATAAATGTTACGCAGACTGTAATAGAGAACTGAGTCACAAGTTTGAAACTGCTGGTATACAATATTTTCTATTTTTTAAACATTTTCCTTCACAAATCAGAGAATTATATATGTAAATTTCTATAAATATTAGTGAATTAATTTGTTTATATTAGGATTTTTCTTGTATGTAAAAAATATATTGTAGGAAATAATTTTTATTTAAAATAATTTTTTTTTACAGGAAAATTAAATCTTATGGTAAAAACTTTAAATATAATTCATATAAGAAACAGAAGTACTATAAAAGAAAAAGAAGATCAAAATTTAATAAAGCTAATAACAATACTTCTGTGCAACAGAATTTTAATAATTCCCAAAATTTCAAATTAAACACATTAGCTTCGGATATAAATGATTCAAAAGATAAATTACAATTTACAGGTATTCCTATAATAAATGGAACTGAAAATAAGGAAACAAATTGTTTATTTAATAAATCTGAATTGTTATCAACTAAAAATAATCAAGTAAATGATAATGATGATAGTTCTTTAAAAGCAGATTACCATGACACTTCTGATTTTTCAATAAGTGATTCTGATACTGAATTTATAAGTGAAAGTTCTTTTGCCAAACATGATAAAACATTAATCAATAATAATTTTCAGCAGAATTCAAATAATGAATTATTAGTAACATCCAGTTTTAAGAATTATTCTCAAAATTCTGATAACACACAAAATGCTGATGAAAGTAAATTACAGTTGTCCTACTTTGTTGCTGATGAAATTATTGAAGGTATGATATATATTTTGTTAAATTAAAAGAATAGATAATTTTTTCTAAAAAATTCTAAATATATTTACTTTTAAGATTCTGACAATGAAAAACCAATTGTACAAAAAATATCTTATAAATCTGAAGATCATCTAGTCCAGAATAAGATAGGTGGTGCTTTGGGAAGTTTGATGGATAATTATGGCTCAGATTCTGATAATGAAGAAAAAGATGGTAAAGTATTGATTTTAATACAAAATAGCAAGATTTATATATCATATAAACATGATATTTATAAATATTAAAATTAATGAAAAATGATGATTGTCAAGTAATAAAATACTAAATATCATATTATATATTTATTAAACTTAAAACATAAAGTATAGGGCTTGAAAAATAAATGAAAAAATACATATTAATGATTCAAATTAAGTTCCATTTATTTAGAAAAAATAATTATAAATTTATAATTAAAATATATTTGAATAAAAAAATGTTTGAAATAATCCAAATGAATGTAACTTATCAAATTACAGCTTTGAATTACATGAAATTAATATTCAGGATCATGCAAAAAGTAAGGCAAATGAAACTCTTGCATCAAGTTAAATCTCAGAGAGAGGCCAGAAATAAAGATTAAATAATTGCCAACATTTTCAATCTTTTAATTATTCCAATCTATTTGTCATCTTGCTTTTGCACGATGAAAATCATTGGCAATGACAATGTACAGATATCAATGCTTTTATTGAAAAATATACAATACTATACTATACAAATCAGGCGTGTCAAACTTATTTTAATTCAAGGGCCATTTAATAAGCCTGTCAGATGCCGCAGGCCAGATCACATTTAAATTTTTTTAAATTACATTTTGAAGTAAGAATTTAGAAATATAGATAGGATAATTAAAAAAATTGTATAATCAAATAAATATATTACAAATATATATAATTATACATACTTGCTTTTAATTATACATATTTTTTAATTTCAGTTCCTCGCTATGAATTTTTAATTTTCTATTAAACGTTAAAAGTTATATTTTCTGTACAAAAACAAAAGCTTCCATTAAAATTTTATAAATTCAAATATCCATAATTACTTACATTTTTTTAAATAAGTTATTAACACAACAAATCTTTAACAAGCCCGTTGGCGCATTCTTTATACATGTCCTTCAAAGAGGAATTGTTTGGAACTTTATCATTATATTTGTCTATCCAAAAAAATAAAGGTTCTCATTTATGGCTTTTTTTTTTTTTTTGTAAGAAATTTATCTTTGCAGGAAAGTACTTAGTTTATGTCACCAATCTGAAAGGTCAGTGTCATATGTACGTATACGTCTGATAAGGCAAATTGAAAAAAAACTAATGCAGTTATATTTCATTAAAATCAAACTAGTGTATCATAGTATATGGCATAGCTACGAAGCGACAATTATTTCCTATTATCTCAACATATCATTTTCATTTCAGTTGAGAGCGTTGAGGGCCACAAAAAAATCACATCAAGCGCCTCATGCAACCCGCAGGCAGCCAGTTTGACAACCCTGCTATAAATAAATCTGTTATATATTTAAAATATATATAGCATATGAGAATAAAAATCACTTTAAACAATGTTTATTTTATTTTTTATATTCTTTTATTTTTACTAAAATGTACAAGACATATATTTTAAATAAGTTATTCTTTTTTAATTAAAAATTTCTTTTTAATATTTTTTGGGAATTCTTCATTCTTGTTTCAGGTATTAAAATTTCTCAGCATGACTCTATTCTAAATTAAACTAAACATTAAGAATTTATGCAGTGAAATCATCATGGCCAAAAAAAGCTGTCAACTGCAGTCTATTTACCTATTACAAAAACTGTTAACATTCCAGATTCTTGTCAGGCAATGTTGCAATTGTTTATGCAATTTATTACTATATGTGAGAATAGATCATTTGAACATTTGCTCTGATGGATTCCATTTCATATTTTTTATTTATATAATATGCAAAGTTATTTTGTTTTAATTATTTTTGTACTGTTAATTAATAAAAAGTAATTATGATGTTATGGATTTTATGATGCAGCATATCCCATTCATTAAATTTGCTTATTTGGTATTCAAATTGAAAAGTTTGGCCAATATTGTGTTGTTTTTGTTGTGTTGAGCTAAAAATATGCTTGAGAGAGCACTCACTTAATGACTTTCAGATGAGATAGATTAACCTGTTCAGTAAAATATATTCTTCTTTTTTTTCAAATAAATTTCAGACAAATCAAAATGGGAATATTTTTGAAATTCAACTTTTAATATTTTTGATTTTTCTATTCCTAAATAGAATAAAAGGATATATGAATTAGATTTGTCTGTCTATCCTTCATCAGCATGATAGTGCATTTGATTTGGATAAAATTTATATTATTAGGTCACATGAAAACTAACTATATTGAAAATGATCAATTTTGCTTTGATATTATCAGTTCAATATGAATAAAGGCATTTCATAGATTTTTGAGCAATATCTCAAATAAATATCCAGTCCCAATGAAATTTGTACATAATTTTTGAATCCTTTAGGGCAGTATTTTTCAAATTTTTTGACTGAACCACTGCAAAAATCATATTTCATATTGTGACCAAGTACATATGTGATTAATCAGACCCAAATTTTATGTGATTTAGTATATTCATTTATTCTTCATTGACCAATGCTACATATTTGTTATGGATAATACATGTTGGTACAGATGGACTGCTTTCAGAAAATTTTTATTTTATATTCTGTATTCCAAGCATTTTCATGCATTATTTTTCTATTCATCAAGTTCCCTTTTATTAGCAACCCACTAAAGGGCCACAACCTGCAGTTTAAAAAACCTTGTTCTAGAGATCAATCATATTGAAAATGATCAATATTTGCTAATATCAGGCAGAATGTTTGATTGTCAAATCAAATATCCTGCCTGGTATATATATTTGCCAATATATGCAAATAATTTGACTGAAGTTTTTATATATATCTAATTTTGCATTAGTCAAAAAAAATTTTTTTAATAAAAATTCTGAATTAAAAATCTCCTGGACAAAACTTTAAATGTTGTAAGGTAGCATGTTTGCAATTATAACTGGACATAAGTATATTGGGAATATCTGTAATGTATTATTTTGTTCTCTGTACCATCTTTTGAATTAAAAGTTTAATTACAAATAAATATGTATTATATATTTCAGTGAAAATTGTTTATAATTTAATAAGTATTTATTTCAGATCAAAGTAAACCTATCAAAATAGAAAAGAAAAATCTTAACAATTCTCCAATAAATAAAAAGAAATATGAACATCAGTTCTCACATCGGCATCAAAAGATAAATAAATTAAGATTTAGGTCTTCCTACACACTTTTAGAAAAAGTAAGTTGCACATAAAAGAATTAATTTTGTTGTTTAATATTTAAATAAAATATTTATTTTTATTTATAGCTTCTTGCCAATGAAATCAAAAGTGAAAGAAATAAGATTATGCAGTGTGTACATTATATTGTAAAAAATAAATTCTTTGATATATGTAATCTACATTAAAAAATTTTTATGAAATATTATAACTGTTCTTTTTTTAAAGAGATTATAATAATTACTTTGCTGGAAAATTATGGACCAATTGTTCACAGATCTTCATATTTTTTTGAAAATGAAGAAATACTGGTAAATATATAGGGTGATTTCAAATTACCCTATTCAGTGCCTTCTGCAGAGAGAACCAGTGGGGGAGATTTATGAAATAAAAAATTAGTTTCATTACTGCTGCCATGGGTTACTAATCACATGGAGTTCACAGCAATTAGATTTAAAAAATATTCATAGTCATCAGTAATCAATTTAATCAAAGGCAATTTTAATCACTGATAATCACTTCGTCTGATTGGACTGTTAGTGTCAATCAGACGAAGTTTTTGATGCGATGATTGTGGTTAACAACCAGTAATTGGTACAGCCAGATAGTATTCTCAACAGCAAACGCAGTAGATCTGTTAAACTCTGTCGTATGCGTTGTGTAATGTGGCCCTTTAAGTCGCCTAGATTGCGAATCTCCTGCCGATACGTTATCTTTCAGATTACCCCAGAGCCAAAAGTCAATGGAGCAACCCAAGCATGGATTCAGGACCGCCGAACGTGGTAGACATGCGAATGAGAACGAGCGATTGACCAATCTATTGTTAGTAAATTATTGTCTGGCCAAAAGCACAGCAACATGTCCGATATGGGGGTAATATCAGTCCTGGATGAACATGATTGTTTCAATACCGACTTCAGGTTTGGCATGATAACTCTTCAATAAATTACCGCACAGCAACATGTCCGATATGGGGGTAATCTCAGTCCTGCATGAACATGATTGTTTCAATACCGACTTCAGGTTTGGCATGATAACTCTTCAATAAATTTTTAAGAACCTGCGATTTTAGAAATTGAAATGAATGTTATACTTAAAACAGATGATCCAAATCATCAGGAATCGATAAAAAATTGATTCAGCTATTTTAAGTAGCAGTAATAAAATAATTTTAATTAGAATTTGTCACAACCGAGAGTATGGAAAACGAAACAATGAACTATAGTTTGAAAAAATTCATTTTATATTTCAATTCCAATTAAAAGTAAGATCAAATATTGATTTTTTTCTCACATACTATTAAAATGGTTTTGAAAATTTATAACAGTCATAGCTAATAAGGAAAAAGAAATATATACGAGAAGTATAGCTGGTTTCAGGAAAAGAACAACTATAATTCGTATTACAAATATGCGTTCGATACTAAAGTGAATCAAAAAAATTCATAGTGTCTATGCTTTACGGATTATAATAAATGTTTTATTGCATGGAAAGATATGAATTGAATCATTTAAAAAGAAATGACAACAAATCATCGGTTTAATGTTCAACCACTATTAAGAAGAAATGTGAAAAATCAGCAGTTTCCAATTAACGAAAGTATCATTCAAGGAAGTATTTTAAATCTGAATGGTGAAGATATAAGGAAAACAATTTTCTATTAGAAACTGTAATTCAACTGTATTTTCTATTGATGAAAATTGCGTGTGTGCTAAAAAAATAAATATATTTGAATAATAAACAAATTTTGTCACGTAATTTTGTAATATAATCCTGATTATTCGTGCTAATGATACATGAGACGAAAAAATCAGAATAAACGAATAATAATAATTTTTGCTTTATTTTTCGTATCGTGTCGTTACCTGCCAATCAATTCGTTTTTCCTCTCTCACATTTTTTTAAAGAAAATAATCTGAAATATACCGGTATTTCGATATTACAGTATTAATTTATGAACCGGGATATTGGCATTAATACCGGTATTCCAAAAAGAAGCGTTTTTTCTCAATAAATTTTGATCACAATTACGGCAATTTTTTAAATCAAACTTTTATTATAATTATAAATATGGTACTGCATTCTGACAAAAAATTATTTAAGATACAGTTATTATAAAAATAATATATCGCAGATAATAGTGCAAAAAACATTTTTTAATAATCATAATATTTTACATCATTTAGTTTCTGTGATAATCTAAACAGGAGATTACTGTAAAACATCACTGAATTGTATAATAAATTAAATAATTTTATTAATTTTATCATCTACGTAATTTTTCAAATTTTATTTTCCTATAAAAATATAACTATTTGAAAAGAGCTGATTTGAATATTTTGGTGCTCCTCCTCAATATTACTTTTCTCCTTTAATGCGATCCTTTCAATATTGTATTGTTTTTTAAGTAGTCCTCCGTAAGAAGTAAATTTCATACCCCTGCTTTTTGTTCCATTTCAGCAATTAGATTTTAATGACGTGTTTAGGCTTTCATTACATTTGTGTTGTGCATAACAATCCCTCAGATGCAAAATCAATAACATTAATGATTTATTATTATTATTTTTAGTCTAGGCAGGAGTAGCGAATCATTTTAAGGATGAGTACCAAAATTGGTAATTTTTTGTAAAAATACCCCTCGCATGTCGATCCGAATTTTAAACAATATAGTAAACTTTCTGTTAACCGGGATTGCTGGGAAATTAATTCCCCCGAATAACCGTTTCTCCGGATAATCCGAAGAATATGCAAAAATTCGGAATTATGGATAATATGAATTTAATATTAAAAGTAAGTAAATTGCATGTATACATATATCCAAATATTCTATGATTGAAAAGAGAAAGAAGAAATTAATTGCAATATTTGTAATTTTAATTTGATTCTAATTTTGATCGCTAATTATCTAAATTAAAATAATTTGGGACGTTTAAAAACCAAAAACCTTTCAGATATCGCATCGATAATTCTATGCAACAAATTTTTATTAATTTTTTATTACTGGGTAGTAGTAATTATTTCCTAATTGTTTATGTCTCAAAAGTTATAGAAAATATCTGTTATCCCACAAATTTTGTTTTTGTGAACAGAATAGTGATATTTTGAAATTTAACTATTTTCCAGTTCATTCCAGATAGAATCAGCATTATGTAAACTTGAAGCAACTTGTGGAACTTAACTCTTTAGAACCGTTTAGAATTTTCCAATAATAGATAATAATGGGAAACACGAACTAATGAATGAGATGGCTTGCATTTAACATACATTATTATTTAAAAATTTCCAAATTAAATCATTATGTCTTCACCCGATGAGTGAAGATATATCGCAACAGATACAGGGCTGGACTTATGGTTTCTGAGATCCTGGGTTAAACTGTTTTGGGGTCCTACTTGTAAAGGGAAAAAAATCTCTAGCAAAGAAATTATAATTATATAGATATATTTTCCATGATATTCGCGATATCTCGTGACAAACTTGATTGTTTAAAAAATTGAATTCGGTAATCGCATCAGTTAGCATATCGATAAACATCAAAATAGGCACGTTTATAAAAATAATCATTATAATAACGAAAACATATAAATAATAAAGCAATATAATCTGTTATTTTAAAGATGGTCCTCGCAGAATGGAAAGTTGAAGCGTTTCCATGCGGCCAATTCGGCCAACTATACAAGACGGTTTTTTTTTTCCGACTATTTTGACACGGAAGATATTGAAAGTTTAGCTAATCCCCTCCTATATTTCTAATTTCTGGTTTTTAAGCAAAACTGTGTAGAATTTTGTGGAAAAAGGTTGGACGAAATTCATATTTTTGTGGAACGGTACCGGGCTACAGAAGGGTAACCAAGGCTATCCAACAGTTAATCCCTCCTCGGAAATTTTCTAATGTCGATAGCTTACTATAGACGATAAATAATAAATAGTCGATGGAATAAGTTGTGGCCACTTCATCGATCATCAAAATTCGTTTTAATGCAAAACTTTTAAATTTAAACGTTTATGAACGCGGACGCTTTCATAAAGCGTTAGAACTCTCGTCCTCCCGTTTTTATCGGATATGTTTAAAATTCGTGTTGGCTTTTGTCCTCCGACCAAGCATTTTTCGCTCTATACTAGACGACAGCATCGAAAGACATTATTGGGTCTATGGGAGAGCCCAAGTTCATTTATATCACTACGCCCATGATATAGTCTACTAAATTCTTCGCCATCTTACAGTAAATTGCTATAAAATAATGACAATCTTGACAAATAGATTAAAAAAGAAATACGAAGAGATATGTTTTTATAGGTTTAGAAAGACGGTAATTAATTCCTGTATAGGCCACACGGAATCGGAGCGGAAAACGAAAATACTTTTTAGGAGAGAATGGGAACCAAAGCCAATAGTGGCATCCGCCTAGCCCATCGAGTAGATTTTGTTCCTTTAAATATCGACCATCGAATATCGCTAGTTATTTAGCCGGATAAGTTTCTCTACCCAGCCTACAGTTAAAATATTTTTTCCTCCAAATGACCAACCTATCACCATAGACAAATACTGTCGGTAGGATTGGCCGCGTGGAAACGCTTTCAACTCTGGAGGACCCGAGTCCCACCTCTTGAAAATATTTATGATGGGGTCCTGACCCCGTCCTCCATAATCCGGCTGATAGCGATGTTTTTTTTTGTCAACAGATGACACCACTTTCCACTCAGTAAGAGTACTAAGTGGCGGGGCGAAACAAGCCCTTCCACAGGCTGCCTACCCCTGCGGAGGGGTCAGCCGGATTGTGGAGGACGGGGATCGACGGGCGCGAAACAAGCCCTTCCACAGGCTGCCCACCCCTGCGGAGGGGTCAGCCGGATTGTGGAGGACGGGGATCGACGGGCCGGGCCCGGACCCCATGATAAATATTTTCAAGGGGTGGGACCCGAGACTCGAACCCGGGTCCTCCAGAGTGGAAAGCCGAAGCGTTTCCACGCGGCCAATCCGGCCGACAATAGCGATGTTTGTTACAGAAAAGATACTCTCGAACGGCTAGATTGCGAAGATATTATTGATCAATTTTCTGAAATGAAAATCCGAAAACGAAATATTTAAAGTTTATAAAGACTGATTAATGACTATAAATATACATATTTTTCATTATACCAGAAGCTCCCCTCAGGAGTGGGCAGCCTGTGGAAGGGCTGGTTTCGCCCCCGTCACCTAGTATTCTTAGAGAATGGAATGTGGCGTCATCTATTGACAAAAAAATACGGTATTATTATTTTATCTTATAATTTACTAAATATCAAAATCGGCGCACACGGAAACATATTTTAAAATACTTTTTCTCCTTTACCTTATATTTCGATAAAGAATTAATCACGTTTTAACGAGTTATATAAAAAACCGTTGAAAATTGAATGGTTGTTACGGTTATTTTGTTGTTTAACTCGATAACAGAGTCATTCTGTAAATCGGTCAGTGATCAAAGTTCTAGTCATCTAAACTTAACGACAGCATCGGAAGACAATATTGAGTCTATGGAAGCGGCGTATTACTAACTTTTCTGACTGTATTAATGCGCACGAACAGTCGATTTCGATGTAAAAAGTAACAGCGTTTTTTTTGTCAACAGATGACGCCACATTCCATTCAGGTAGAATACTATGTGGCGGGGCGAAACAAGCCCTTCCACAAGCTGCCCACCCATGCGGAGGGGTCAGCCGGATGGTGGAGGACGGGGATCGACGGGCCGGGCCCGGACCCCATGATAAATAATTTCAAGGAGTGGGACCCGGGATTCGAACCTGGGTCCTCCAGAGTGGAATGCCGAAGCGTTTCCACGCGGCCAAGTAACAGCGTTAGTAAGAACCAAGTTTATCTTTTATGTAAGCTGGGTAGGTCTCTAGGTTTACAGTTTTTAATTTCGAATAAACATCCGAATCGATTTACTTTGTTTGACGGCTAATCACGCGGCCTTTCCAGAATGACTTAAAGTTACAACTCTCCGCCATTTTATAACTGTTATAATCGACGGGAATGCGCAAAACATCCTGGCGCATCTGATCATCGTATATATCAGGGGTGGCCAACTTGTTTATCATTAAGATCGACTTTATATGTTAATGAGTTGGCGATCTACCTTCGAAATTCTTCGTTTGATGGTGAGAGTAGAGATAGGAGCTAAAACGATCTATCTTCGAAATTCTTCGTTTGATGGTGAAGTAGAGATAGGAGCCAAAACCACATATCCCAAAAACGATATTAGCCCAAAACGAGATATTCCGGCAGAGGCGACGGAGTTTTCCTTTTATTTTGCTCATAAATCTCAAACACAACACTTCAACTCTCACAACTGTCAATTCATAGGAGCCATGTTGGCATCGTCAGCGAATTTAGAATTTTATCTAAATGCTCTGCTGCTACCGATATTCTGTTTTGGGCCATACTCAGCAATAAAGCGAAATTTTGGTTTTATTTGTCTAGAAAAGGCATTATGAAGTAAGAGAGTCGTCGGATAACTTACGAAGATCGACTACAAATCGTCCCGCGATCGACCTATTGGCCACCCCTGGTATATATTATATACACGCAGATAATTTAATAAATGTTCAAATCGTGTTGATATGGTAATTTTACTCGAAGCTTATAGCTTATTTGTCAAAATTGTCATAATTTTATGGCAATTACAAATCGTCCCGCGATCGACCTATTGGCCACCCTGGTATATATTATATACACGCAGATAATTTAATAAATGTTCAAATCGTGTTGATATGGTAATTTTACTCGAAGCTTATAGCTTATTTGTCAAAATTGTCATAATTTTATGGCAATTTACTGTAAGATGGCGAAGAATTTAGTGGACTATATCATGGGCGTAACTTGGACTCTCCCATAAACCCAATACCGCCTTCCGATGTTGTCATCGGGTATAATTGTAAAAACAACTGCACATTTATTTTCATAAGTTAGTTTAGAATAAGGTGGTATCATAAAGTTGTAGAATGAGTGGAAATTGCGGAAAGATGTGTGGATGGGTCCGAGAGAATGTTAGTGGATGACCTGGATAAAAAACAGCAGTTGATTATCTACCGCATTATGTAAAATTTTTTTTTATTGCAGCTGCAATTCTATAGAAAAACTTTTCCATTTTTCTCCTTAATTCCCGTGTAGTTTTCGGTGGTGGGCCTTTTACACTCGGTACGGAGACCCCTGGGCCACCG
>AYEL01069460.1:0-10084 GCA_000484575.1 Olivierus martensii
GAGTAATACATTGGTTAATAAACATTTATCATAGCAGATATAGAGCTGCTCAGTTTCCTTGTTTTACCTTGAACATATGGTGTTTTTCCTTACAGGATCTATATCCTGAATTGCAGCCAGGCACAGAACAACATATTGGTATTTTTCGTCAAAAAATAAATAAAATTACTTCTCTAACAACAATCTAGGTCAGGTTACAAGTACGAATTCAGCCCTACGTAAAGCTCTGTATATCCAGAGCTTTAGCCCTACGTGATACACAGCGCACTCTAGTGATGGGATTTCAAAATCTTACAACAATCGCGTCGAAGTGTGATGACCATATATATTTATAGACCATGATTCTACCATGGAGTGGCCATTTTATTTTGTTCGGACCTTCTATTAATTGCTAGTAAATATTGTTAAAATGGGAAGGACTAAGCCGTATTTCCATCTCACTGATTACTGGTTTAAAGATTACGACTTCATATATGACGGGGAAAACGCTTAGTATAGGAGAAAACATCAGACGTTCGAACATCCATGATTCTTTTTATATTCGAAGGAACCAGTTAATTGATATTACATCAAACCTCTTGTTAAACTGGACAAAATTATATCGGTTAATTCGCAAGATATTAATCTTGTGAACTATTTGGTAATTTCGTAAAATTTTACCAAGTAGTTCAGAAGACGATATTGGAGTATTCTCAGTCAAATGTTACCTTAACCTGTAACCTGTAACTTTTGTAGAAGCAAAAAAAATATTCAGTCAAACGACCTAGCCCCACTTTTTTTCGGAATGGCGTGAATTTTCTAACATGAAATTTTTTATTTCTGGTGATACGCGTAACTGCATAAAGATATACAGTATATTATATAACATACATATTATAGTGCAAAAAAATAAAAATTCGTATACCGTAATTAGGAGTATAACGAAACAAGGAAATAAGAAAAAATTAATAATTCTCAATCAATTTTTAATTAATGAGAACAGAAAAATCAAAATTCAATTTGGAAGTAAAATATACGAGTAAACTATTTTATTCGTTATAAAAATATTTAAAATGAATTCAAAATAAAATCTTTTGAGATGTGAAGAAAAAGTACACAAAGTCAAATTTGAATTCATGTTACGTGTTTAAACTACACTTAACGAAAGCCGATATTACGCAAAAACAAAGTATATTATGAAAAGATAGACATTTTCGGCTAGTGTACAGACCGTCTCGACTACTTTACCAGCTAAAAATTGTCAACTTAACACTTTGTAACAAAGGATCCGAGGAGACCCTCGAACACGTTTCTCTCTTATAATAAACTTTTTCCTAATGCGTGTTTTAACAAATGTTGCGTAGTAGATTAGCAACTGATTTTCTGGAAAGCTCGGTTCCCGAGTTTTGTTTGATCAGATTAACATAACAAACGGTTATACAACAATAAATTTGAATACTTCTAACAATTCATCGTTACACCTTCGCTCTATTACCATACCGCTCAAAGTACCAAAGATTACTAGAAATTCGAATTAAAAGAAAATATTAAATTAAACTGATGCTAAATAGAGTGTAAACACGATACAGATTTTTCTGTAACTTTGTCTGGATTGAAAGAGGTGACGAGTCATCCGTTGCCGGAGAATCGTTGTCAACCTTTAGTAAAAGCCTATCGACGCCCACACGATTAAAATCTTATACTGTAACATCTTGTTAATTCATAGTGTTTATGTACTGTACATTAAAATATAGTATAAAAAGTCATATAATAAAAATACAATGCGATCTATCTTTTTAATATTTTTAGAAGATCAATGCTTTGTTACGCACCGTGCTAATAATTATCCGAAAATATTTTCTTAAAAACCATTTAAACTGTTACAAAAACTATTGCACAGTTAAAACTTTATTTTTAATGCATGGTTGCGATCTATTCAAAATTCTTCTCTCGTATAACAATAATTCGATTCCATTTTTTAAAATTTGGTCAAAATAGTTTTTAGTTTTCGGTAATAATTGTCTTCGACTGTCCATCGAGCACACGAAATATATTTATTCGATAAGGATTATTAGAATTCAGACAAACTATTTGAACATTTATCTACGTTTACAAAAGTTGCCATCAGAAAATATCCAAAACTCATTTAAAATTAATTGTTAGAGAAAATACAAGCCAACCGTTTCGTTTAGGACACTAATCCCGCATTTAATAAAAAAAGTTATACATCTCCATTAGCCATCGAGCATAAAAATATAGGCATTTTTTTATTTATCTTATTGACAAACACGAAAAAATCTAATCTGCCATCACCCGGAATGAGACAATAATATCGACCAATGAACGTAGATTGCTTTCGTCAGCCGTAGGGCTGGTGGTTGAAAGAGGAAGAGGCTACTAGGCTCCATTCGGAATTTATTTTACAAGATTGACTAATTATAAAGGTAGGATTGTCAAATGTAATCGTGTCGAACATAAATTTAAATGATATAAATGCGATTATAACGAAATATAACGTGCTAAATGTTAAAAATTTTACCTTCTTGTTCATTTCGAATAACAATGATCCTCTAAGATTAGTTGAGTTGAATGCCTGAAATTCTGCGTATTTTAACCTCTTGCACACTTAAAAAGTTGTATTAAATCGGCGCTCCGGTATAAAAAAATTAAAGGAACTCGACCTTTTTTCGTTCTTCTTTATACTTTTTCATTTATATTTCAATATAGCTAAGTTACATTCGATAAGTCTTAAATCCTTTGTTAAAATATTTAAAATAATAATTAACATTCTTCAAAAATATTAAAAACTATAGATTACATTTACAATAGTTGTTTTCTCGATTAAAATTATCGTTTAGTACTTGGAAAACTAAATAGATTAAGGATTTTTAACAATATAAATTAATCTTTAGACTGAAATGTTCACTGACTTTTTTGTTCGAATATTTTTTTTTGGATCGAGGTGTTTCTGATGATACCAAGTTTTAATATATTTGGAAATTAGATATCCTTTTTTTCTAGATCGGTTCGAGTGCACTCAGAGATATTGCTAGATGCTGGCTGAAATAAGAAGAAATCAATAATCTAAGTACATTTCCGGATCAATTTTTAATTAGGGGAAAGAAAAAGATTGTTATGGAATGGAGTAAATGATTTTGATTTAGCGATTGCTAGTAAGCATTTATGCATTTAAAAGTTCTGTCTATAGTATGAAAACCATTTGTTTTTAAATGTTTGTTTTCTGATATCCTTTTAATTGATTCATAGAATTCACTTTTATATTGAAAGATTAGTATTAGAAAGTTAGGTAATTGTTAAAATAAGATAATTCTGTAATTTGTTGCATTGATTTTGATTTTAAACTATCAAGAGAAATTGAAATGTTGAAAATTTTGTATTAGGTGATAGCATTATAATGTATTATTAATCCATTCCAATAAAAAAGGAAGCAAATGGAGGGGATCTTAAATAAATCTTATAATATATAGGTAATAATGTCTACTGATTCTATACAGGTAATGATTTTTATCTTCACTCTGTTTATATCATCTGCCTCAAAAATTATAACAAGTGATTATACTAACTCATTTCTTCTTGTTAGAACTTCTTTCTTTCCTTTCCTTTGTTTCTTTACTTGTAAGTTATAATACTCTCAATAATGATTAATGTTTTTAATTGTTTTGTATATATTGTATCTTAAGATTCTTTGTATTTGTTATGTATTAAGGGAATGGGAATTTTGTAAAGTTGGAAATAATAGACTAACTCTGTTTTCAAAGAGATCAGTCTATATAAGAATTGAAAAGTGCAATTAGGATGTTGTATTTCAAATTTTTTAAATGATTGGTTTGTTATATATTTTCTTGGAAATAGGAAAAGCTTTTGTAACATTTTACTGCTGCTAATTTTACTCAGAAATCAATGATTTATGATTTATTACATTGTTTCATGTTGTTTATTGATTAGGAAATTTAATAATCAGATAAATTTGTAAGAATTTTCTTTATTACATATTATAGTTTTTAAAAATGATGATTAAGTTTTCTGTTTATAAAGTAACTGATGTTTGATAAACAATGTAATAATATAAACATTTAGATAAAGAACCTTAATATAGGACAAGAAATGTGTATTGTATATTTCAATAAATATTTTCATATTTATATTTTGGTTAAATATAAAATAATTTTTTTATATTAAAAACTGAACAAACTGCTTGGAGACTATTAAAATTTCAATGTGCTACATGATTTAAAATTATATAATTAATATTGATGATGCAGTTTCCTGTGAGTCAATAGATGAATTTAAATATTTGTGCAATAGGCAGCTTTGCAATGTGAGAAGTTTTTAAATTAAAAAAATAGATTGACTGACAAGAATGCTATCTATTGCTAATAAATAAAAATGAAGAAAGCAGCTTTTTTATATGAAAATATTTATATATAGGTACTTTTTGTGATATGCAGTATTAGGAAAAATTATCCTATTTGTCTGATAAATATATTTGTATCAGGGATATACCGATTAATTGGTAATCAATAATCGGTCTTATCAGCTCATTGGTCAATTAATCTGTTTTTATTAATTGGCCATTGTCTGATAAATTTGAGCTATTTCATCTCTGCAAAGAGAATCTTTAGATAATTTTGACATAGTGAAATGATTAATCATCATTTTATAAAGCAAGAACTCTCTAAATAAAAGTTAAGGTAACATTTTTAGTGTCTGGCTGTCATTATGGCTTTTAGATTAATTTTACTTAATTAAAACAAAAAATGCAATAAGTAAAAATAAACATAACTTAAAAACTACTTTTAAGGCAAATTAATAAATACAAATAAGAATGCAGTTTTATAAAAATGAAATTCAACTTCAAACTTTATAAACTACCAATAAAAATAGTTGGAATTTTTATAACAAAATGAAAAACAAATCAAACTGATGTTTCTACATTACAATTTATTATAAAACTAGTTTCAGAGTTTCCTAATTTTTAGAACAAATATATTTCAAGCGTGCTTATACAAAATACTATTGTACTAAATTTTTGTTTTCAGTTGTTGAAATTGGTGTGCTTAAATATGGTGTTTCAGAAGCCAATTTAATCAATAGAGGTAGTGTTCCTCATTGTTTTTCTACCATGGCACTGAATCATTTTTACAATTATTCATACTTTAAAAGTAGAAATTTTTTATTAAGTTTAATTTTTTATAGGACATGACAGAATATTGTATTTTTCTATTTGCATTAACAAAATTAATAGAATATCTAGATAAAATACCTATTAATAGAATTAACAAATACTTGTTAATTCTATTAATAGATTGATGGTAGATTAATAGATTGATTCTATTGATGACGTAATCAATAAATTTTCAACTTTAATTAATTGGCTTTAAAACATAATTGAATTGGTCGAGTAATCAGCGAGTTTATTTATTGGTGCAATCCTAATTTGTATGTTAAGCCAGTTTCTGTTCTGAAGAGAGTAATGTTAAAACATGATATGTATGTAAAATGTTAAGATTACAATATATATTAATGTATGTATATTGATACTATATTATATAGATATTACTGATCATGTTGTGAGATTGAAATATATAATAATCATGGATGAAGACTATATTTGAGCATTAATAAGAGCATAAACATTTTGACTTCTGATCATCTTACTGAAGAATTTATATTCAATACAAATGCCACATTAACTTTACATGGATAAGGAATTCTACACTTTTACCAAAAATATGATACTAAAGTGACCTGATATTAAGCATCTGATGCAGGGCATTGATCTCTCTCAAACCAAAAAATGAAATGTATAATTTTTTAAATTTCTTATTTAACAAAATCTTCAGAAAAATGAAATATAGTTTTTAGCATAGTATTTTTTCATTTAATTATTTACTTAAATTATTATTAATTATTTGCTTTATAATGTGAAAATTCATCATATGGATTAACTAAATTGCATTTCACTTGTGTTGTTATAAGATTTTCTATGATCATTTATTTTTTCTCTAATGTTCAAACTTATTTATTATAAAATAAACTTTCCATTTCAGTATTAGCTCCTACTAAATATGATGAAAATCAAATTAATCATTTTATATACAAGATATAATTATATCGTATATTTTTTTGAAACATTAAATATTTCTACATACCTCAAATCTGTTTTTGTCATTCCATTCTCTTAATATTCTATTAAATGCACATCATGAAAAGAGATCTTTTTCTTAATATACATCCATTAAATCATTTTAGTATGCTTTGTAATGTACAGTGCTGTAGATCCTCAACTTATACATTCAATTCAGCCAAAAAATTTCCATGTAAATCAAAAACCATGCAAGTCCAACGATTCTTAAATTCAATATATACAAATGGGCATATTAACAAACAAAGGTCAGATGAAATATGTGAACATACTTTATGCATAGATAAGGAAATCTAAAGCCATAAGTGATATTTTTTGCAAAAAAAAAAAAGTAAATTATTTAATGAATTTTTCATTTGACTTTTATGAAAATTCGACTTTTGCATCCATGTATCTCAAAAGTCAACCACGTAAGTACGTATTATATTCATAGGTTTTTCAACACAGTTAAAACCAATTTGAGATTGATATCTAAAACAGTATCTGCAAGCTGTATTGAATCAAGTTCTAAAAATTGTATGTAATTCTGGTAAAATTGTTCATATAAGAAATGAAATAATTTTTTTTTGTACACCTATTTTCTTCTAGGGTTGTTAATTGATTTCTTATAATCAGTGACAGATATTGCATTTCCCATCTTTCTTTTGTCTTTTAAATCATTAATCTCACTTAAATATTTCCATAACTATTTTTTTGCCACTTTTAATATTTTTAATTACATTATAAATGCCAATGCCCAATTATCCATAAAATACTATATACCTTGGAGAGATCATCTTGATCAGTGATGGCAAATTCAAAATTAGGAAAATCAGATAAAATGAATATCATAGCATGTTATTGTGTCTGTGTGTCTCTCTCTCTCTCTGTGTGTGTGTGTGTGTGTGTGTGGATATAAAACTAATTACCAGAGTAAAACAGAAATATTCACATTTGTAAGTATAGTTTATATTTGAGGCATATAAATGACTTTTTAAAAATATTGAAATTAAAATAAAGACAAAATCAAATAAAAAGTTGCTATAAAATTTTCCATGTGCTAGTAAAATTTTGGCATGTCTATTATTGATTAGTAATCATTGATTTTGATGATTCCTGTATTATAGAGGGGTCACGTTGTCATATACTTATCTTTATTCTTCAAAGTAACATTACATGGCTGTATCCAAACTATTAGATGCCATAAATCATCATGTATAACAAGGTGATTTATGGCATTTAATGCTAATAATAATGTTATCATTATATCTATATTAGTATATATCTACATTGTAGCAATAAATACTATAATATAGAAATGAAATTTGAGGATTTATAATTTGTCTTTGTGACAACTTATCTTTTTAAATTTTAATAGTTTTAAATTATGTTATATTGTACTGTATTAGCAGTTGTAATATTGGATTGTTGAAAATGAAATGGCCGATCTTAAAGATGATTGAAAAAGAAGAGAATAAAAAGAAGAATAATTCCTGTTTAATCAAAGTAATCTCCAACAGCATCAATTGTTGCCAATGTGTGGCAAGGTTATTTATACTACATTTGTAAAAATCAGTGTCTCTGGAAGTGATGAAGTCCTCCATTGCCCAATAAATTGATGCATTGTTGGTGAAACATTGCTTGGACAAAAAATGGCTTAAGTGCCGGAAAAAATGGTAATCTATTGGGGAAATGTCAGGAGAGTATGGAAGATGCACAATTTCATATCCCAAATTGTTGATTTGCTATATGGTTGACACTGCTATATGTGATCAAGTGTTATCCTGAAGCAATAGGACTCCATGTCTATTCACAAATGCTGGTTGCTTAAGGCATAATTTGTCATGCATTTGCTGCATATCTGTACAATATCAAGCTGCATTTATCGTTTCACCTTGTGAAAGGAATGAATAATGAATAACACCAGCAGAAGACTACTATACAGTAAACATCATCTTTGGATGCAAAGGTACCTTTGGAGTCCTTCCTGGAGTGTTTTTCACTCCCAATCATTGCAAGGAATGTGTATGATTGTTGTAGAATATCCATTTCTCATCTCAGTCACAGTTCATTGCAGAAACCTTTCTTCTTTATTTCTTGAGAGAAGAGCACACTTCCAAATGCTGTGCTTTGCTTTCATCACTGAATTTGTGAGTCACCCACTTATCAAGCTTTTTTACTTTTCCTATTATTGCCAAGTGCTGTGAACTGTTGAAAAGTGTACATTTAGTGTCTGAGCTATCTCTCATACAGTTTGTCGTGGATCAGATTTAATTAAATCCTTTAATTCATTTGAATCAATGGAGGAAGGATGATGGCCATGGGGTTCATTTTGTAGCCTCAAATATGAATGAAATTTTGCAAACTGGTGGTGAGTGGATCTCTCATTAGTTGCTTCTCCACCAAATGCTTTATTGATGTTTTTTACTGCAGCTGCTGTAGAATTTCCTAATTTGAACTTATAGCAACCTTAATTGACTTGATATTGGTAGTATTCAATGTTTAATGCTTGTTGAATGAAACAAATACTACAATTGCATCACCCATGTGTGACATTGTCACATGACATAAAAAACCTGATGTCTTTCAACCACCATTTCATTTGCAACAACCCAAAATAAATAAAATGAAAGCATTTTTCTGAGTATTCATTGATGCTAAGCAATTACTTTTTGTATAAATAATAAACATTATTCATGAACACTGAAGTATCAATATTTACCTATATCTGAGATATAGGTATTTTATGTTGATCATCTGTACTTTATAAAATAATTATCGAATTTATGGAGAACATTTATATAAAATCAAATTTGCCCTAAGTTAAGGAATATCTATATTGAATATGACTTTTCTATTTAATAATAATGAAACAACAACAATAACATCACTCCATTATCATCATGAAAAGGTGGGCAGTTCATAAAGAAAAGTTCATATACCACATTTCTGTTCTTATATACTTACTGTGGCTATATTGTGGCTCTATGATACCTTCAATATGGTTTTATATCATGAAAGTCAATAGTATATGGAACAGATACTTATTTAATTTTAAAAAATAATACAGTCAATTCTGCTTAATTGGGCCTCCAGTCAATTGGTGCAGCTGTTTAATTGGGCCAAATATCAAAAAATGGAAACCAAACTAATACATAATTTAAATGCTTAATTGGGACAACTTTTCACAAAAGAATATGAAACAGCACTAAATTGCAGTAGAAAATTTATTAAACTAAGTTTCCGCTAGTACTTTCGGTTAACAAACCATCATCAGGCGGAGTTCTGATACAAAGAATAAATAAAAGAATGCTGGTTGCTATGGCAACCTTTTGAAATTTCTGTTAATACAAAATTTATACAAAGTTTGAAAAACAGAACAAGTTTAAAACGGGCTATGTGAGAAGTTTAAAATGAGTTAACATACATACAGTTAATATGTTAATAACATACATAAAGATAACATACAGTTTAGAAATGCAATACAATATAATAATAAAAATAGGAATAAAATGCGATATAATAAAATAACAATAAAACATGAGTCATTTTTTTATAACGGAGGTGCATAAAATACACTGTGACGTCATTGCAAGCGAACTTTTCACTTAATTGAGAAAGTAGCAGAAAAGAAATTTACCAATTCTTGAAATATTTTAGGGATTTTTCGAAAGTATGTCAACACTATGTACAGTCGGTTCCATAAAGTTTTGTACCTACCTCGTAGGGGCTAAGCTTACCGGAAGTTGATCAATTGTAAAGTCAGGTGCTTGTACCGAGATTCAAGACAGTTTCAAATGGACTTGTCTGTTGTGACTGAGAATAGGGAGGGAAGTATATGTGCGGGATGTACTCGTCACGTGCTCTAAACTGACAAGAATAAGCGATAGAGACTGATAGCAGCATCGGTAGAGCGTCTGCCTACTGTTCCGAGGAGCCGAGTTCGAATCTTGTTTGGAG